>JAWNLD010000564.1:15125000-15367500 GCA_035041545.1 Drosophila colorata | reverse complement strand
GAGTCGAGTCTTTTGGGGCCGCTTTGGCGGCTTGTAGCTGGCCTAATGCAAGGAACTTTACATTCCTACTTTACACAGCAGCGGCAACAAAGAGCCAGACAAAGAGTCAGCCCAATCCCCCGGATGTACTGCGAGCAAGTGGTGTGACAATCGCACGTGAAAGTGCATTGGACCTGGGTCCAAAAAAAGACAACCGTCAATGGGGGAAGGAGGACGCGGACGTGAGTTCAAACTGCTTCAAGAGTTGAAGAAATTGAAGGCTAAAGAGCAGGGGGCGGGCTGCCGCACATTATGTGATCTGTGCCTTGGTGGGACTTACAGAACTGAAGTGTACACAAACCATATGGGCAATTAAAGTCTATTGTCGTATGCCACAGATCAGTGGTATTATTTCAAATATAAATATAATGTGAATAATTGGTGTGATGGGGCTACGCTGAGTCCAAAAAAAAAAAACATATATTTATGCCTGCATATTTTTTCCAAAAAATAAAACAAAAAAAGTTATTTTCAAAAATGCATATGTTTTAACGCAACATCAATCAAGACGACAAATCAGGACAGAAATGCCAGCAAACATGCAAATCTGCTCAGATTTGACAAAATTAAGGGTGTTTGAAATACGGGAGCTATGGATCCAAAAGTTTTACATGCCAATTTTTTGTCAATTTTGGCATGATTTTTGACACCAAATTTGACCACCTCAGATCACTCTTCACGTTGGTTTTTATATATATTTTTTTATATTACACAAATTAAATTTGAAAAAAATTTTGAAAGTGTGTAAGAAAAGTACGTGATTTTTGAATAAAAAAAAATTTTTTTAATTATCAATAATGCATATTTATATTTTATTTATATATCTTTGAGATACCCTTCAAGCAGACATTGTCCTTAAGAAAAACACAGAAACTTGAATTGAATTTGTGCGCTCTAGAGAGATTTTACTGTAGTATATATAACCCAGGTGATTCGTAAGCTAACTTAGTAAATTAAGCAATAACCACTATGTATACAAATTGAATTGGATATCTTTTCCAGTTCCATTTAGTCGTCTGATCCCCTTTCATTCATTCTCCCTTGAATATGGTAATGTATGCATTCAATCGGGCTTTTGCTTATGAAAAGTATTTAATTTTTCCTTTTTGCCTTTTTTGCTTGCACATTTTTTTTAATAAATTGCAAACAACATAAATCAGACTATGAACCAACCAGAAACGTCAACGGCTTGCAGCCATTAAGAGTATTTTTTGTTATTCCTACCATTGTTGTTGTTGCTGCTGTTGTACTTTGTATACAGCCATCAATCCATTTAATAAACACCATTTTTGGTTTTGCCAACCATTTTTTAAGCCATTTTTAATGCATCGCTCCGTGGACACCGCACAGTGGGCTCAGCGGACAGCAACAAGCAATTAAGAAGCGAATCAAACAAATCGAACAGCTGACCCCGGCTTCGGCGGAGGTGGACCCGGGTCTGTCAGCTCCACCAGCTTAATGCGATTTATACGAACTGAACGGGCGGCTGTTTCTCTTAATTGGTCGGCTGGCCGCAGTCAAGAAAATAAAGTTGCTTGTTCAACATGGAAAGCGGAGTTCTCCGGCACTGGTATTGGTATTGCTATTGGTATTGCTGGACTGGTATGTATTGTGGGGCGGCGGGTTGTCGATTTAATGCCATTTTCATAGACAAGTCAAACAGGCGAACAAAAATGGCAAATGAATGATTAATTAAAAATCTTTTTGGCCGTGCGACGCTGTTTGCTTAAATTTTTAACATAAATTGCACGTTTTTTAAATTTCAAACGCATTATTTCGAGTTCGTTAGCTTTACGAATACGAAATGTGCCTCGCCCCCTTATGCCCTATCCCCTCTTCGAGTCCAACACTAGCTCGCTATATTTTTGCCCTGTCTGCCTGACTGTCTGTGTTAGCCACAATGCAAATAGCATCGGTAAAAAAAAAAATATATATATATATATATGTATATGTATATATAATCCTGGTTATATCAGTAGCATCTGACGCCTCCCGCTCGCATTCTTTTTATGCAGATAAGTCGACGAATCTGGCGATGATGGAAAATCCGCAAAGTGCTTTGTTGACTTACTTAATTTGCAAGTGGCCAGGCGTCTGTTGGAGCGAGATAGCATGCGCTAGTGCGAGACAGCACTCATTTTGGGGAGTGAGAGGATACTCGGTTTGACTGGCTACACAATTTTTAATTTCCGCTAAATATTTCGACAGCTTCTCATGGCAAATTAACAAAAAGATTTTTTCCCCTCAAAAAAAAAAAGGACTTCAAAAGATTCGCGGCACTCGTCGTCTTATAAAATAATTTAGCTTCTAGAAACTGGCCACTTAATCAGCATAAAAAGCGTCTTAACAGTCAAATTTAATTAAATAATGTTGAGCATTTGAGGCCACTTGCACAATTAGCTGCCAGGCTACGGGTAAATGAGCAGCTAAGCGGCAAAGTGGCGACACCTGTGGGACGATTTTTTATCCAAAATTAACGACGTGCAGAGGCGTCACAATCAGGGTTCTAAAGTTCCGATAAGTCAGATCTATTCAAGCAAATAAGCTAAAAATTCTGGTCAAAGTATGGGCAGACTATTTTGAACCCTCCCAGGATAAAAACCCCCCATTGACTACGCTCGATTTCAAGTCTTAGCGCGCATCAAACTTCAAAAAGAAATCAAATTAAATGTGTAAAGCAGCAAAGATAAAAAAATTGTGAACACCAAAAAAAAAATAAAAATATAAAAAAACTGTGAAAAGATACTTGTAAATACCAGAAAAAAAGGTCAAAGCGCGTTAAATTTAAGGGATTTCTATGCCTTTTTTCGACGTAGCGCAAATTGTTTGGTTTGCTGGGAGGGTTGGTGTTGAAAATTGACACTCGAAATTTAGCTGATGAGATCAAGTGACGGGGGGCTGGCTGCGGGGGCAGTTTCTGTGCTGCAATCAGACAAAGCTGACGCAAATGCAACTTGGCCAGGCAGGCGTCCACAATAACATGCGCCCACCTCGTGCCCCACGAAGCTAATGACAATATAACAATAACGGGCAACATCATTGCAGCAATATGACGGCCCAAGAGACACTCGGACGGCAGCCAGGACGATGGGAACACTGACATATCGCTAATGTTGCTGGGCTGCAGCATTGTTGAATGTTGAATGTTGATTGCAGCTGCGATGCGCTTTTAAATGCCTTCATGCCTCATAAACAGACAGCAATCAGACGTCGATAACTAGGCACAGCTTAAATGTATGTACCCATAATGAACACTGGACTTAGAGGTAGATGGGAATGTTGATACCCAAGTTTTTGCCATGTATGTATATGTGCTATACGAGCAGGGATACTAACTCAACGGGATGATTTTTGATGCTGCTGATTAGAAGTGCAAAAAAACTCGAATAATACTTTGTGCTCAATAGAAAGTTTAATAACTAAATAAAATCTTTCATAAATTAAATTTAAATAAAGAAAAATAAAAGTTGGCTGCGTTTGACGGAAAGACACACACTATTTTAATAATACGGTTTAATAATCCTACTCCAAGTATTAAATTTGCAACTAAATATCTTAAAATATTTATATTAAGATTTTATATAAGCAGAATATTTAAAATGAAAATCATTTAAGGAGCCACGTACTTACATACATGAGATCGAGTCTGTTAATAATAAATTATTATTCTTTTCGTTATCAGTATTGGATATATGATAGCATATATAACTGAAAATATTAATAATTCTCAATGCACTTCTGATTGCTTTTTATGTCGTACAGAAATTTCTGGATAAAATTCGTTAATTAAAATCTTTAAAGAAATATTCGCCTATTTCGATTTTGTAGAATTTGAACTTGAGCTTTATTTTAAATAGTAACAATAAATACAAATATCTCTATAGCAAAAACAAACTGAAAACTTTGTACAAATGCAAACCATATGGAGGACTATTAGCTAAACATAAGCAAAGTAAAAACTCTTTATAAACATGGAGCTATGTATAACATATGCAATATATCAACAAGTTCCAAACCGTGCAAAAAAAAAAAACAATCAAGTGAGCGGTAAAAGGAAAATGCCAAATCATATTTTACTAATTTCAAACAATGTTTTTTCCCCCTCATCAAAATGAATACAAAGGCGCGGACGTGTGGCCAGCCACATTTTGCTTTGTGTGCGATCGAGTGTGCTCATGCTCATAAACAACAACACAAACAACAACAGCAACAAATCGGAAATCAATTTCAACATTGAAAAGTATAACTCACAAGCAACAACAACAACAAAGCGCACAGTGTAAACTAAACTGAATGCGGAGTGCTGCCATATGGTGCCACCTTTCGGCTGGAAAAGCAGGGCGGAAAAACCACACAAAGGGGCTGGCGAAAGGGAGAGGCGGCACGGGGACTGCCACTGAGGTCGAGGTCTGGACGCGCGTGGGCGTCAGACGGGGTCGTCCAAAAGATTAGTGAAGTTATATATGGGAATGTCTTAACCCCATCTAAACAAACAAATTGGCCGATGCGACGCGACGGCTGCGTATGAAAAATATTCCAGCTATTTAAACGTGCAAAGTCTGGCAAACAATAAAACGACAATTTAATTTCATGTCTGCTGCCACATGCCAGAGATGTTGCTCTTGTTTATTTTGTTGTTGTTGTTGTTTTTATTGTTGTTGATCAGCCAAAAGGAGAGCGGCAACAACTCTGCCGATTAGCGTAAATTTAATTTTCTGTGACACACATTAAGCTGTTACTCCTGCGCAGCCCCTCTGTCCCCCAACCCCCTCCCCCACTGCTTAATTGCGCTCATTATTATTGGTGTAACATTACGACTATTTCCTGGGCAAGTAGCAACCCTTTGTCCCCCTCCCCACCCCGCTTTGGCAAGGGCTGGCGACTGTTTGCATTTGGTTTTTATGTTCGCCTCTTGACGAGTTGCTTTAAATTGGCGCAGAGCATAAAACTGTTGAATTTATTGTTGTTGCTCTTTAATGTTTGGCGCCACATAAAAACAATTTGGCGTGAAAATGGCTAGAGGCCAGGCAAGATACATATTTAAGTGGGGGAATATTCAATGCATGGCAATGCAGATGAAAGCCTGAGCCATATTACATTTGACATTTAAAATCAATATAAATGTTTAAATACATATACCTTAGTTCCATAATTTTCTCTACTCCAGTTTCTAACTTGAAAAAAGGAATACCCTAAATGTGCAGGTTCGAACTTAACGCTCCTGATAATTAGTATATGTTATATGAATTTAAAAATTGTGACTTTAATAAAAGATGAATAAGACAACCGTCTACAATAGTATAATCAGTATATTTTTATATTTAAGAAAGATTTTAGACTCCACTCCATTCTTTAGCAGCACGGTTCTTAAAAAAAGGACTTCAATTTGAATATAATTTTTTATTTTGAATTCAATTTTTGAAAAGAAATAAGGTAAAGGTTGTGACAAAATATTTGTATAAACTTATGCAGCAAATATATTAAACCAAAGCAACAACACTATGCTTCAATCCCCTGAAGCTTCCTGCCAAAACGAATCCTTCAGCTACTTAGCAACCGCTGTGGTGTTCGTTGAACTTTTGACCACCAATTAATCAAAGCAAATTTGAACAAAATTCATTTGTGCAACATATGGCAACAACAACAACAGCAGACGAGTTTTTGTACGTTTGGTGACTGAGTGTTAAGCTCCCACACCAAACGGATACGAATGAATAATTCACTTTTAATTAGGTTTTTACACATTTCGAAATGTTTTGAAGCAAAACTTGGATTGGTTGGCCAGTCCACAGCAATGTGGCCATAATAAATAATTTTCTATAATTAGAGACAGTTGCCGCCCAGTTACAGTTTGACATATGATCTCCCGCTGCTGCTGCTGCTGCGACTACCCTAGCCTGGAGATGGGCCCACATGGTGGAGCATTTTCCAGTGGCCATTTCCCATTCCAAATCGCTTGTCTTGTTGACTTGCGTTGAGAATCCTTTCTGCTTGGCTTAATGTTAAGCCAGGGCCTTTTGGGCGGACAAAAGCCTTTTGGACTATCTGCTAAATTAGCCACAGAGGCTCATAAATTTTGGCAATGACATCGTCGCATTGTTTGTGCCTCTGCAGCTGGAGGTCACAGTCTGGCCACAACTATTGGCAAGTTATTTTAATGCACTAAGCCAATTAGTGGGCTGCCGGCCTGGTTCATTTGTGGTCTGCTTCTTACAACAACGGCAGCAAGAAGAGCAACTGTGGCCACCAATGTCATCAGGCACACGTGTGTATAAAGTGACAACAACTTGGAGAAAAATAAAAAAGAAAAAAGTTCATCAAGCCCACTAACACTAAACGTGTCAAAACTTTTATAATATAGTCGCTCATATATCTGCGGAACGCATCCACATAAATCCTTACCGACTTGGCCAAGACGGGAAACATAGCCAAAGTTTAAATTACTGCACAGGCTGTGACAACAGCCCACCGCAAAAGGGGAACATGTGTGATGAATCTTCACGCAGACATGCGAGAGCTGGGGCCACGCGGATGGAATTACTTATGATGATGCATGGGCGCAGCTAGGGATGGACCAGCCATCTAAGATCCAAGATAAACATCCATCTTTAATGAGTAGCTCACTTACAGACTTTACTGCAAATTTTCTTGTATACCTTTTCAGCATTATTTTAATATGTATAATATATATACTACCCAAAACTGCAACATTATATTGCCTAGTCTACGACTTCTATAACTTTGTTATTCAGGAAGCATCTAACTTTATGAGTTTTGATTAAAAAAAAAAGGAAGGGAAAAACACTGAAAACAATTTTACTGCTTTTCTAAGAGCTGTTGAAACTTAACCTATGTCTATATATAATCTTTTCGTTCTAAGATAAGCAAGGCTCTCAAGGTTTTCTGAACACAAATATTAAGAGTTTCATCTAATTAATTTTTGTTTTTTCAAAATCGTTAAAATATTTTTTAAGATAAACTGGCTTCACTGTGTTTTCTACTAAAAACAAAAGTAATCTGATGATAATCAAACTGATAACACATACATGTTTAACTAATTATTCGGTGACAACTGAGAATCGGTCTTCCAATTATCGTAGAGTCAAAATTAAAAAAAGTCAATTTTATCTTATGTCATTTAGTTTCCATCTTGAATGTTCAATAATCGAAAATATAAATATGTTTTCCAATCACATATTATATTTCGACTCTTGTATTTATTTATCTTCTTCAAGCGCCACTCACGCCCGCATCTCTAGAGCAGCAGCAACGGCTAATATAACTTTAATGGTCTTTGTCCTTGTTGTTGCGTATTGTGAGTGTGCCCCAAAAAGCATGCAACACAATAAGTCGCCAGGGCTCTAACGGCCATTGTCGCTGAGTGACCACAACAAATTGAGCTTATCATTGACGGATTAACACTAAACACACACGCATACCGAAAGAGACGGGCCCCGTCGAAGGGGTGTGGGAGTGCGTGTATCTTTTGTTAAGGTGGGGCAGACACTTGTTCTGTCCAAGCGGGATGACATAAATCTGCACGTAGCACTTGCTCCGATGTGCTGCGAGGTTGACTAAAGCGAAAATTAGCGGCGCCAGCAAAAGCATATTGATGAAGCGTTAAGACCGCAGCTGACCCGAGCTTTGGGTCTAGCATTGGGATTGGAATTGGAATGGGATTGGGTCGGGTCAGAGTCAGAGTCAGTGTCAGAGAGTCAACGTAAGTGGAAAATCAATGCGGACATCAGCGGCAGGCAACATGACAAGTTGAGCCCTTTAAGCCGCAAGTTATGCCAGCCACGCACACAACAAGGTTGACGAGGGGGGTGCTGTGGGTCGTACCCAGCTACAGGGGGTTGACTTTTTTGCTATTGCTTTTGTTATTGTTGTTGTTGTTGTTGTTGTCGTTGCTGTTGGTGTTGCCTGCGTTTTTCTGTCACTTTGTGCAAATGTGTCCTTGCAAATCCTGTTAAAATTGCATTTGGAACATGTCAACATTGCGCTGGCAACCAAAAAACCACAAAAAAACCCCCCCAATTCCGAACCCGTCGCCAAACATGTTAGCGCTTTGCCTTTTTCGTTTTTTGTTTGCCACTTTTTAGTACTATTTTTATTATACGATTTGCTTTGTTTCATGCAATTTTCGTACATTTATTTCGCTTGTAATTCATTTCCATTCATATTTACATGGATCTATCGGTGAATTTTTCTCTTCGTAGATTTTCACCAGTGCACATTTGTCTGGGATTTGTGTGGGATTCGGTTTTGCTCTTTCCTATTTTTTTGTTGTTGTTTTTTTTTATTATACTTTGGCACTTTGCTTGGATTTTTTTGTTTTTGTTTTTATGTGAGTCACAGATGTTTGACTGCGTTTGGTTTGGGCCACTGGTTTCCGCTTGGCATTGGCTCTGACAGTGAACGCTTTGGACTTGCACTGCGGTTTCAATTAATTCGTGGGCGTGGCCGACTGGGATTTGGGGAGATATCGAAAAAGGGACAAAGCCAGCGAGCAGGTGCAGTCGGTGGAGGGGGCAGCAGGATTGCGAAGGAAACTATGCAAGTGACAGTTGTGAGGATTGACGAGTAGTTAGCCAGCGTTCAGTGACAAAACTTGGGAACTGTTTTCATAATCTGTTGAAAACTCTGATAGCGATGATTGATGAAAGTATCACAACGAGTTTTACATAATATTGAAACCAAAAGAAACTGCCTTATATTTCTCATAATTCCTAATAATGATGGGCTACTGAGATGTAGGGTTGATTTGGTTGGTAGTAAATCAGAACTGAAAAGTTTCTCATGGATAGTATGTTAATATGATTAGACAAGGTGTAAAGCGATATTCTTAGTAAATAAATATAATTTATTTTGTAATAGTATGTAGCTGTACTATTATAAATCAACTTTGAAATCTTTTTGTATAAATGCTAGATATAAGAACTTAAAATAACACTGAATTGAATTCATTTGGTCTCAGTTAAGTGTATATTTACATCTAATATATACTTCGTTTATACGCCAGCAAGTTTTTTACGTCTTTGACACAGCTATTTTTTATATAATATAGGCATACATATTTTTTAATAGGAATTTGTTTTCTGTTCATTAATCTTCTAAGTCTAAAATCTTAAATATAATATATATACTTATTTAATCAGACTACAACCTAATCCACAAACCAAAAACTAGTCATAAACATAAAATTCAACCAATTAGAAGACAATTTTTGGCCACTCATTGTCAGTCATATATATTCATATATGCGAGTGAGCAGAGCTAAGAGAAAACTCAACTAAATTATAGAAAATTGTTTGCCAAAATTATTAAAGAAGTGTGTGAAGTGTGTGGAAAAACCTAAAACGCAGCAGCTGCTTTCTTGGCCACTACATAAATTAGCTGTCAGGCCAAAATGGCACTCGGTTTATGGCCAAGTTGTACATACAAACGCACACGTGAGCGCACGGCCACGCCCACGTCCCTCTTCCCTCTCCCATTCCATACAGCTGAGTGCTGCCATAAAAAACAAAGACAAGTATTTAATTTTGTAGCGAGAAGCTGACAAACTGAGAAATACAAGCAAAAAAAAAAAAAAAAAACACATTGCTGAGCAATCAGAGAAGCAGTAGGGCAAAAGAGGGAAGAGTGGGCAGAGCAGAGAGATGGGAGAAGTAGAAGACAGCAGGCAGCACATAAATAAAATGAAAAATCTACTGCCAGCCAAATGCAGTTGAGTCCAAAAAGCGGGCAGCTGTACATGGCAGTAGTCGCGGCACTTGGTTACCTCTCTGAGCCTCAGTGCCACATCTAGTGGAGTCCTCCCCTATGTATTTACTATCATATAGTATTAGGCACATAATGTAGGCGACCTCGCTTCGTAGTCGGCTGGAACTGAGCATGCGCCAACAAACGGCTCCCTAGCTGTCCCACTCTGGCACTCCCTCTTTCGCTCTTTCTTTTTACGTTAGCTCGGGCCTGGTAATAAACCAAGCAATGCCTGGAAATTATAAAGTGCTACTCTGTGCAGGAATTCTTGAAATGTAAATATAATGAGCAAAAAATTAGCCAAGACTACGCGTCACATATCTCGCAGTCCAAGCTGGCCCAAACATGGTCAAAGCTAAATTTACTAGGCACCAATTAAAGACATGGCCAAAGCCAACGTACTGGGGGATCACGGGGAGAACTGCTTGACAGGCACTTGTGTACCCATAAAACATGTCAAAAGACTTTTTGTAGCCGCCTCTTTTTTTTCAGTAGGCATTTTCTACAGGCGTTGCCCGTCTTTCTTTTTGTGCGACTAAATTGCAAGCAAATATTTTATTCAGTTGGTAAAAAATCACAACGCTTCAAAATCGCAACAAACATTTTTACAGCTTCGTTTTTCCATTAGCTTGTGCTTGTTTTTGTTGCTCTCACTCTAGTGCAGTTGAAGTTATCCTCTTGTTATTATTGTTGTTTTAGTTACTGTTTGTTGTCATGTACATATGTATGCTTGTTGTAATTGTAGTTGCTGTCGTATTAATATGCTCTGCCACAACTATTTGGGCTGACTGCACAGTTAACAGTGGGATCAACCAGATAACTGATTCTTATAACATTATATTACTTTATATAAATCATTATATTTTAGAAAAGAATAAATATAAGAAATGTACATACCAGTATGTAGTGTTGATTGAATTCCTTATAAAATCTGTCAAATAGAAAAGGACGTTTTTCAAATATTAATAATGTTCTTATAATTATAATGTAATAATATAATATGCTTCATCTTAGTGAGCGTTAAAATATCATCAAAAAAAATATCATGAAATTAAAAAGTATTACACATAATTAACATAAAATAAAAATAATTATTTTAAACATTTTCTTACACTAATTACCATTTCTTTAACCCTCTCTTAGGTAATCAATAAATTTAACCTATTTTCGTATTTTCAAAACGCCCATAAACAATCTTTTTTTTTTTGAGATTTACTCGAAAATTTAATATTTACCCATTTATATATGTTTATAATACATAGTCTAACTAGTACAAGAGAAAGTTGGAATTATTACTTTTGCTCAAAACTCTTTCATAAATTAACTATGTATGTACATTTCCCCAAGATGCCTGGACTTTTTCGTATCGTTCAAAGAATTTTCGACACCATCTTGGCCAATAAATACCATAGTAATGTGCTATATTAAGTGTCCGGCATACAAAGACCAACAGCCAGCAAAAAAAAGTGACTTCAAGATACTTGCAGCCACTGCCCAGGCTAACAACAATAACAAGAATAACAGCAACAACAACAAAAACAGCAACGAACAGCCAACAGCAGGCAATCCAAAGTCAAAACGCTTCCCATACGGTTTATTTACACAGAATGTCAAGGGGAAGGGAGAAGGGGGAAGAGTGAACAGTGCGGGGACCAGTCCCAGGTGCTGGCAGACAAACAGGCGTACAATAACCAGCAGATAAACAGACAAACAGGCAGCACCAGCAGCAACAACAACAAAGAGATATGCAACCATTTTGGAATAATAATGCACAAAAACAAACTGACTAAAGAGGTAAACATAATGTAAATGCCAGCATAGGAGAGGGGAGAGCCGTAGCAGCAGCAGCAGCCGCAGCTAAGGCAGCCGACACAGCTGTGAGAGAGAGCGAGCTGGCACTTCAGAGCGCACACAGTCAAACCGGTTAGCCGCTGTGGCCAATCAGAAGGCGGCAAGCCAGAGGCGTTCACTGAGCAAGCGACTGCGCAGCAGCTGCAGCAGCAGCAGCGCACACAGTCGAACAGAGACTTGAACTGGCAACGAAAACAGTTGGTCCAGTTGGACTTTTACAGCGCGTACGTGCGGGTGCCCCCAACAAGAGAGCTGAGCTGCGAGCGTGCGTTAAATGTTTTGTGCCGTCGCGCGCGTGTTAAAAATAAATATATCAAATACATATATACATAAATACTTGCCAACGCACACACACACATATATGTGCACACATACATATATGTGTAATTTAATTAACTTGCATTTTGCATCAGTGCCAATTAATGTGTAATTGCATTTATCATTACAATTACAATTACTATTGTTAGTTAAAGTGAAAGTGCACGCGTTATGCTGCCCAGTGCCAAATTAATAAAAAATTAACAACAACAACAACAACAGCAACAACAGTGAACGAAACGCTGCAGATGGAAAGCAACGCATTTGTTAGCAGCCATTTGCCATCACAAGCGCTTGTTGTACTATCGGAGGCCGCTTCCGGTTTGCATGAGGCACTGCGTGGCCAACGTCCGTTTCCATCGAGAGTAAGTAAAAATGCCAATCAGTCTCCGCCCCGGCCAATCAGCCCGGCTACGGATCTAACCGAACGCGCCTACTTGCGACGTTTTGCGGCGTTGCGGCCACTGCGACATATTTATGACAAATCATAAACTCAGCGGCGGCTGCGCCGGCGGTTCAGTGTTTGTTTGGTAGCCGAGGAGTAGCCAAAAGCTCTCCGATCCACAGGCGCTATAAATCAGCAGCACACCGGGCAGGCCGAGAACTGCACACAAAACAATGCGCATTGTAAAACAAGCAAACCAAACTAAACAATACACTGCGAAATATTTATGTACACATACTTCGAATCTAAAATAACTTCGATTTGACTTTCTGCCTACTCCCTTTATCAAAATATATTTTCACTAAATTGCTTTAGCATCAAATCGTATCAATTAAGAACATTCCAATATCATTCCAATATTACGCTGAATATATAAACTACCAAATCAGGTGATTTTAATAAGAATTTCTATATACTCATCGGGAAAAGACTGCAAAAATGGGGCATTTAAAAACGTTTCGAAATCTTTCCAAAGCGTTTTAAAAATATTTGAATAAAACACTTGTTTATAAGACATTTTTTCAGTTACTATGAAAAACCCCGATTGCATATACTCAAAATATAAAGAATATTACTATAATAATACTAAATAATAAGCCTTTTTAACGATATATATCTTCAATCGAATCTCTGAGCTATAGGTATAGAAAGCAAAGAAGATGAACTTTTCAATCCTTTTACGAAAGTTATGATTTTCTTGCTTGAAATGTCTTCAATAAATTGAAACTAAATCTCAGTAAGCTTCAAAAACAAATTGAGCAAAATCTCGTTCTAAGTCTATAGTCTCCACAATTTTTTCTTAGTGTAAGCCACTGCGAGAGTCGCAGTTCGAGACAATCGAAAGTCGACAGTCAGTCAGATTCAGATTCAGTTTCAGTTTTTAGTTTCCAGAGTCGCATTCCTCGATCGACGAATGCGTTTGCAAACGCCCCATTGTGTGTAGATTTTTGCGATGAACAGATTTATGATAGCTACCAGGTTCAGCTCCCAGCTTTGGTGGATCTGCTGTGATGATTGTTTTGGTGGCTCAGTTCAGCTCCTCGTCGGGCTACTCGTTGTCTGCGAATTGCCCCCGCTGTCTGTCATCATTGTAAACATGAGCAATGATCTTGACGCTGATGCTACAAATGATGAAGAACTCGATCCGAAGATGAGCAGGCGGCTTGCACGCATTGGAATAACTTGCCAGCAAACTAACTTAACTGGTTACTGGCACTGGAATTGGCTGTGGCCGTGGAATTGGAATCGGAATCGAACTTGTGCATAGCATTGAGTAGCGTTAAGATATGTTAAACATGACAACAATATGTCCTGGACTTGTAGATGCGAGTTGGGTGATATGACGGCCAGAAGCAAATCAGTTCGAGATATTGTGACAGAAAAACTCTTGGGCAGTTTTGGGTTATCAGGTTTTGAGCGAAAATTCAAAAACTTCAAAAGAAAATAAAATGATAAAATATAGCAAAAAAGAAAGTAAATTAATGCAATTGACAGAGTTTAAAACTTAATCACAGATGGTTTACTCTATAAATAAAATCAAGGTCTCTTTTAAAAATTACATTAGAAAAAGGATTTAAAAATAAACTCTAAAGGAAATAAAAACTAAAAAAGACAAGTTTTAAGCTTGATTCTTAATTTATCGTATTATATCCAAAGAAAAACCTGTTTTTTATTCTATTATAACTTATTCTCTCAAATAAAACAACTTCAATATATATATGTAATATGTAAAATTGACAGCTACAACTTGTACTTCCTGAGCTATGCGCATTATTTATAGCTCTTGGCACAGCCCAACAATAAAAATTAATAAAAACAAACCAGGCGAGCATATTAAATGCATTGTCAAATGGTTTAATGTGGATCAGGTTCTACTACTCGCGCACAATTTAACCACCATAACGAAAAAAAAAGTAAAAGAAAAAAAAACACACACACCATAACAATTTTGTAACCGCAACAACACACAACGACAACAACAACAACAACAACAAAGATAAACAGAGTGCCCCCACAAAAAAAGATGGCAGACCCGAGCCCAGAACCAGAACCACAGTCAGGGTCAGAGCCTGAGTCAGGCCCAGAGCAACCCCGACCCGAGGGCGAGTGCGAGAAATTATGGGCCAGAGCTGGTACAACATATGAAATGTAATTCCTTATTTTTTGCACTTATTACACTCACGTGTAGGTGTATTGTGTGTGTGTGTGTGTGTGTGTGTGAGAGCTTGTTGTAGTGTGCGAGCGCGCTTAATTTAATTTATAGCAATTCATCAAGGGGCTGCGCCCGAAATGCACAGGCAACGAGGCGTGTAACAAGAAGTTATCATGGCGGCACAAAAGGGGCTACGAAATGCATGTGCTGTAGGAGACTTCAGGGTGGGAGCTAAGTGAATAGGTTGGGCCACTAAGAAAACTACGAAAACGTGCAGAAAATTGCAGCGAAATGTATGACTTTGAATAGTTAAAAACTGGATCAGCTTTAAACTAGACCAAGAAAGCACAAAATTAGTTGAGAAATCCCGCATTTCCATGCCTGGCTAGTTTTGTTCGTTGTAATTAAGCACAAGCAATAAACAAATTTGAAAAATTAAAAAAAGACGTAATTAATTTACAAAATGTTGCATTTGAACTAAATGTCATGCAACTATAACTAAAAAAAGTCTTCAAAGTTTTTGTTGAATTCCATATTAAAGCAGATACACTCATTTAATAGCTGCACAGTTTTTAATCCAATTTTTCTTTAAATGGGTACGTACTTAAATTAAGTTTCAGCATTGACAAAAATATGTTTAATGTGGAAATTCGTTAAATTAGGAAAAAAAAATTGTCAATTTAAGCACTTTTTTATAATCACAAAATTTCTAAATGTTCTTAAAATTTTAAGAATAAATTCTTTGATTCAGAAAAGCATAATTCACAGAGTGTATATCATAATAAAACTGGTGTGTTAAATGTTTTATTTGAAACATTTAAAGCAAAACTAATTTTTAAACTACAATAAGTTTGCTGATAAATTTACGGATGTTTTCTAGACCAACTAAACT
Organism: Drosophila colorata; assembly: GCA_035041545.1. Taxonomy (NCBI): domain Eukaryota; kingdom Metazoa; phylum Arthropoda; class Insecta; order Diptera; family Drosophilidae; genus Drosophila; species Drosophila colorata. Next base: position 15,352,041 of record JAWNLD010000564.1, on the reverse strand, counting down.
ATATATTACTTCGATTTTAGCAGCTTTGACATGGAGATATTTATGTATTGAATAGCCTTTCCTTTCCTACTTTCCCTTAAAAAGTGGAAATAATTTTTCATTAAAAAAATTGAATTTTTTAAACAAGTATTAAATTATTCAATTATAATTAGTTCATTGTCAGAAAACTAGATTACAAAAATGGAAAAAAAAGGGTATTTTAATCTCAAAAACTAGAGACGCCTCACTATGTGCCACAGATTTTGCGGCACAAGTACTCGTAGTTGAAAGTCTTGTCGGTCGAACCGGCAGGCTGCAGGTTGATGCCGTAAACAGTTAGTTCGAGAAAATTGCCAATTGCTAAACGTTTTGCTTTTTTTCTTGTTGTTGTTATTGTTGTTTTGTTTTGCTGCCACAAATTGAGATTTATTTGCAGTGGAGCTGAGTTTGTTTGTTGTCGTTGCTGTATTTTATGGCCAAGTTTAACGAAATTGGCAATTGTATGTGGACAATTGGCTCTTGCCACTCGTTATTGTGTTGTTGTAATTAAGCTGTTATTGTTGTTGCACTCGCAGCTGCGAGCCATATTACAGCATTACAAATTTACAACAATCTTCGAGTCAGTGATAAATGCCAATAATTCAAGTGTTAAAACAAGAACAAACAAGGACAAACAAGGACAAGCGCATTATGCAAATCTGCAACCCTCGGCAAGGACAACAAATCACACGACCCAAGCATTTGAATGCGTCTAATGGAAAAGCAAACAGTGAGTGGTTATACGACCAGGGGGTGGCAAGGGGGTGGTAAGTGCCACCTGCTGCACATAAATCAATGGAAATTTCTATAAGCAAGTTTACATTTTGCATTAAATGCTCATTCATATTTGCTGACAAATTCGCCAAGTTGGCAACGAAAAGTGCGTCCAAGTGGTTGACCACTTGGACGATCCCCGCCTCCCTGCTTTGATATGTAGCATCTGTGCACGTGGCGTTTAATCAGTGCCACTCATTGGGGGGGTGCCTTCAACTGACTTGGTCAAAGTGCAACTCATGCGGTTGGCAACACACCTCGTTCCCCTTGTCCCATTCCCAAGCCCAGCTCCATTTCCATTTTGCCACTGCAATTTATGCCTGTGTATTTGTGTAATGGGTTTTAGGGGGCTGACTTGCATTTGTTTGTGCTTGGCAACAGCTTTAAATTGACCCCCGCCTCATTAGCAACGTTGCACATGATGAAGATGATAATGATGATGATGATGATGACGATGGAGCTGCTGATATGGTAACACTTCCCATTTGCGGTGGTTTGAGGTGCTAATTGTGTTGTGTCAACGTTTTGATAAGCGTTAATTTATTGGATTTATTGGCTTGTTAGCAACAGGAAGCAATCCCTAATATTGGTAGAATAAATCTATATAGCGGGCTAATATGAAAATTTCTGTTAAAATATATTTAGTTGCAGAATATCTAGAACTTGAAACTCTGAATATAGAAATATAGGACTGTGAGAAATATCTAGCTCTGAATATGGGAATCTGAAGTATAAATGAAAAGCCCAAAAATAAAATATTTACATATATGTCAACATATTTGCTAAGACTCAATTTCGTCCAGTTGAAAATTAATTATTGGTAAATGCAGTAATAATTACTACAAAGCTCAATGATCCAGGATCTTATGAAAACAAACCATATTAAGTATAATCGAGCCTTGCATTATCTGCACTTAGGCTTAAAAAAACCGAATATGTAGTATATTTATATTTTAACCATTCTCAGAAATAAGGAGTCTTTATCTGCCTACATTAATTAATTTACTATTTAAAAAATTACCAAAAAAATAATTTAATTGCTTTTAAAATACACTACCTTTTAATAAGATCCTCAACATGTATTGAATATCTTACATCACTTTTCACACTTCAAATACCCAATCTCAATCTCATTTTTCTAATTACTTTGCGTGAGCTATGAGAAGCTAAGTGAGCGTAAAATATGAGCATAAAAATGCGCATTACTTGAAGCTGGCTAAGGAGGAGTTGGAGGCTAGAATTATGCTAGCTACATGACTTGGCACAGAAATTGGCCAATTATGGTAGATGGGAAATAAGCAGAAATGCGAAACCAGGGCAACATATGGCAAGGAAAACACAGAGGAAAATTAAGGTTGAAAATAAATAAATATAAATTTGGCTTGATGAGTTATCTAAAAAATCCAAAAGTTAGATGCATTTGAGAGGTGTATCCGATATTTGCTACTATGTTTTATATGGGAGCAAAACATCAGTAACTAAGCCGCCTTAAAATATGCGCCAAAATGTTTAATTTACGACAAATAAATGTTAAACGGCGCTAAATTTAGAGATTTGAGAGTTACGATATCGCCGCACATAAACTGTGTCATGTGAGCGGCAAGAGTGTGGGAGGTGGGTGGGTGTTGGTGGGAGGGGGATGTGAAAGTGGGAGTGTGAGTGTGAGCCACCAATGGGGTGTAAAATAACGAGCCAAAATTTAGCAACACACAAAAGACTTTGCAAATGATATGGGTACCCCGGGTGTTCGAGGGTGGGTTCAAGGGTTGGGCACTGATGATAAAAACAGCAAAGGATAAACACACCAAACCGTTTATAACAAATTGAGCCTGATGAGTGTTAAGCGTCTGGGACACACACACACACACACACACTCATATATCCAACTAGACAGCTACAGAAGCGACGACATGTGTGACAAGTACCAAACCCACCCACAGCCAAGTTGCCAAAAATGGAATTTACATACAAATTTGTCTGCAATGCGCCGGAAAGTTGTGCGGAAAAGTGTGGGAAAGTGAGTGCTATATTAAGTTGGTGGAAGCACTAAGGAGAATATTCTGTAAAGTCAATGTTAATACAAACTGTGCAAGCGCTGCATTAATGTGATATGTAAAATATTGCAAAGAATGTTCATAAAATTCAATTATTTTCTGATTTTTGATAGATGTTAAAAGCCATACAACGGGTCTTATAATTTTATCGTGAAATGTGCAAGGCCATAAAGGGTACATCTTCGACCCCATAAAAAATATATATTTTTGATCAGTACGAAGAACCGAATTTATATCGCTTTTGTTTTTCTTGACACATATATATAATACATATGTAATTATTCTTGTTGCATTCCATTCGAGCATTCAATTGATAATTCAATTGATAATAAAAAATTACTCAGAATTTTTCAAATATTTGCTATCTACATTTATTTAATTTAATATTTATTTTTGAATAATCAAATTTTTATTTAAAGTAAAGTGCGAAATTTTATCCGCACGTAATTTTACTTTAGGTGATTAAGTTGTAATAAACTAAAAAGTGTAAATTCTTAAAATATTTCAATTGGAAGACTTTCTCTATATTATAAACCGAATACTCTTTTAAAAACACATGTCTTCCCTTAGGCTCCTTTATATATATTTGATCAATATTTCGCCTGCTTCTTCTAGTTACCTGACGCCAAAGATCTACACAACATGTCACTAGTCGGCAACTATAGCAGCCAATTCCTGCACAACTTCCATCCGCATCTGCTGCAGACCCTCAACCATGGAATGCTGGCGGCGAATGGAGCAGCGGCCGCTGCAGCCGCGGCCGGAGCTCCGGGCAGTTATTTTGCGAGCGAGCGCTCGCCGCTGGGCAAGCCGTCGGTGCTGTCGAACTTCTCGCTGCCGTCGGCGTTCTCGCCGCCCAAATACATTGGCATATCCCTGGATCAGGTGAGTGAAGGAGGTGGCCGATGGCAGAGTGACAGAGACGAGGCGTCGCTAATCGTGTGTAGATTGGCAGTTGTCATAAGTGGAATTGAATTTTTTGCAGAATCTTTTCAATGGCAGCGAATCGTTTCGCACGGATTCGGCCAGTCCCACGTGCACATCACACGAATCCATGGAGGGATCACAGGATTACGACGCCGTTGAAAAGGGTGAAAGTCCGCGCAGCAATAATTCTCAGGATCCCAGGGATTTAAGGCGTAAGTTGGGTTTGCTTCTACTCCTCTGTTGATTTTGCAAATTTGCATGTTGCCAAAATGTTTGGCGATAAAGCAAAAATGTGGGCGGGGCTATTTTGGGCCACGTTTTGCCTTTTTTTGATCAAAATCTAGCCATATTTGTTTCAATTTTACTTCTCTGTGCGCAATTTTAACGCTTCACTGGGTTAACTTTGACTGGCAGCGCAGATGGACGGACAGACAGACACAACTTTTTATTAGTTTTTCCCAGTTGCGAGCAGACATTTAAATCAATTTTTTCGGCAAATGCCTACCTGAGGGTTGCTGCCCCTTAAAGCTGCTCGCATTTGCCCGAAACTAGGCCAAACAAATTGCCTACAAATGCGTTGCTAATTGGTGTCGCCTGAGCCGCTGGCATTAAGCGCCTTACGGCCAAAACTCTGCAGCATATGAACATGATAAATATGAATAATTGTGAATGGCTGGAGTGGGTTTTGGGATGGGGGGTTGTGTCAACAAACGATTTTTAAAGCAGTGGCGCAGCTGCTGACGGGGTGCGCTAATCAGAAATATGCATAAGCAAAGGCTTGCTAATTCTTACTTCTGATTGATGTTCAGTTAGACTATGAAAAAAACCTTTTTAAGTTTGGAAAATTCAAAACTTTTGTTGAAAAGCAAAAAATTTGCTTGTTAAAGTTTTTGCCTAGTCTCTTAACATTTTTTTAACTTTATAAAGTTTTATAATTGAAAAGAAAACAAATTTATTTTAAATGAGAAAAAATTATTTCTAAAGAACTTTAAAAAACATTTTCTTAACTAGTACATCGATTAATAACAGTTAATTGAAATTTCCTTAAAGCACTGATAACTGCAAGTTTTTATCTTTATGTTCTTTAAAAAATAAAATAAAATACTGCTTATGTGTATAAATATAAAAAATACGCCTAACAATAGCAAAAGCGAATTTTGCCTTTTCGCAATATTCTTATTTTACATAGATTAGTAATGCAATCCCCTTGAACTACGTCAATGGCGCTTTAATAATATCAACTTTTTTGTTTGACTTTCATATTTACTTATTTGCTTAAGCTGGAAAACCAGTTTTCCGCACACACTACCCCCTTTAACCCAACTTATCTCTACCACTGTGTGTTTAACTTTTGGCTTATGACACTAGCTGGCTAAACTGAGCCCATAAATTAATTTAAATAAATAATACACTTTTAATTAGCTGCGTTTACAGCACAGCGCAGTCTCCATCGATAATCCAATGCGAGCTATAGATAAATACAGGACATCGACTTCTGCCGCTGCAGCCAAAAACACGCGCCGGCTGCCATTGAGCGCCAAAAGTCGAGTGAGGCACTCGGCTGAAGGAGTTGTATATGGAAGGGTTACAAGGGTGCGCATTAAGTGTTTTAAATGTCGCAATGGCTTATTGAAATGTAGCAGCAGCTCCTCAGCCCCCCTTTTTTGTCCGGCACTTCACTACAAAGTCAAACCGCAGGCAGGTCGCATCCTTCTCGGCACGAGGCGGCTAATTACTCAGCCTGCGACTTTGTTGCAACTCTTCTTCGTCGTCGTCTCTACGTGGCACTTGAGCCAATTATAAGGCATCTAAAGCTACCCCTAACTACCCTTGTGCGGCGACAAAAACCTCGTAATGTTTGCTCATTTATTGTTCATGTTTATTTTTTGAATTTTTTTTTGTTCCTTTGGCTGCTTTTGAAAGGATGCGCAAGTGTTGCAAATCGCTTTGATTGCATTGTTTGGCATTGTTATTGTGAGCATTACTTATTATTATTGTTCAGATGATGTATTACGTCCAATGCACACTTGGAATTTTCATATTAATTTCTGTAATATTAATGGCTCACACAAACCATAAAAGTCATATTTCATGCTATATACGATATTTGGAATGCCTCCCTTCGGGTGTATTGAGGCAAATAGCGATTGACACGTGACTGTTAGGAATTCTGAGTATTTATTTCAAATGTTTAACAGAAATTAGATTTTGGCATTATTTGGCTATTAAATACTACTATTAAAAGTTTGCTTTTTGAGTAAAATAAATATCGCACATAAAGCCAAAAGCTTATAATAATATTTTCAATTATCAATTTAACAATCAAATTTCAATCCAGCAGTTGCTTAAGATATACAAACATAAAATATTTTATTAGTAAATGAAATTAATAATTAAATGAAATTTATTTAAAGTTGAAATTAACCTTTTTCATTCAATAATTCATATTTTATTTCTTTCCATATGCCATATTTTTCATTTTTTGTTAAACATTTTTTTAACAAATATTTTAATTTATGCACAGTTCGCATAGAGAAATAAATCCTCAACCTTTGACTATTTTGTTGGCCCACTCGTTGAGTGTTTCTGTTACTGTTATCTGCGGTTAACCATCGCATCCAACATATTATGTTGCCAGCTACAAACGAGTATTTTAGACCAAAGCCAGTTGGCAGGCAACACCAACAGCAACAACAACAACAATAACAATAACAACAGCAAATATTAAATTGTTGTTTGTATTTGTTGTAATAATATTTTAATTGCCGCCACAGTCACGTGCAGAACTTTCGACTGGGTTTCGCCATGGCTGGCAAACAGTTTGTATTTATTGTGGTTTGTTGTGCACATTTTTTTCCCGTGTACGTGCAACTGACAGCTGAGCGGCTCAACGGTTCAACAGTTCAGGAGCAGCAGCAGCAGCAGCTCAGAGGGACATGAAGGACATGGCCGCAAAATCGGTTTTGGGCGCCCAAAAATAACGAGCGCCAATTAATTTGGGCTAAGTACGTGTTAAAAATGTGTAGCATGCAATTAGAAAATGGCCAGAAAATTTATGGGCCAGCCCAAGTTCAGTTGCGAGCGGGGATTGGGGGTGTTTGCCGTTTTCTGTTGGTTGTGTGGAATTCCAAAAATTGAAATCAATGCCCGGGGGCTGTTGGAATTTCAATTTTTATTGCCTCGGTATTGCGGCGCTTTGATTGATGAATGCGGCATGGCTAATTTCAGATCTGCATAACGTTAGCAAAGCGCATACGGTGGCCTCCTCCTCGACGGCATCCAGCAGCTCCTCATCCTCCTGCTCGACCAGCTCCGCGGCAGCGGCCATTAGCTCGGCGGCAGTCGCGGCGGCGACCAGCAGCGCCGTCGTTTCCATGGCCACACATCTGGCGGCGCATCAGGCGTCGCCGGGACACCATCATGCCCATCACCATGGCCATCATGTGGGTGCCGGTGGGCCCACGCATCATCATATGGCGCATGCCCACCCGCACCCCCTGTCCCATCATGCGGCGCATCATGCGGCACTGGCCAGCCTGGCCGGGTTGCGTGCGGTGCCCGGTGGCCTGAGCCTCGTCAGCGGCTTGCAGGCGGCGGCTGCTGGTGGTGCGATACCCGACATCTGTCCCGTTTGTGGATTGAAGCTGAGCGCCGAGGAATGGCACACGCATTTCCTCACCGAACTGGATCGTCTGTACAAGCTGAGCGCCGGCTTCGAGCGGGCCAATCTGCAGGCGACGTACATGTTTGCACCGCCCTGTCCGGCCCAGGAGAATGCCATACGCACCAGTCACAATCGTTGGGAGGTATGTTGCGAATCATTGTTTACAAACTCAAGAATTGAGGGAATTTCCTTGCAGACCTTTCAGCGCATTCGCAACAATCGCCAGAACCGACTCCGGCTGAAGGTGCGCAAGCGCAAATACGGCGAAATGTACATGATGGAGAGTCTCTACTGTAGCAGCTGTCCCATATGCAAGCGCAAGTATGCACTGGAGACCGGCAAGCTGCCACCAGAGGTGCGTCCGCCTCCTGGAGGACTCTCTGGCTACCTATTTTCAAGTTCCGCTTCTTTTCACACAGGAGGATGCCAAGATGCAGGATGAGATCGAGACGGTGGATGTGGAGAGCTGCAACGATGACGTGCCGGACTCTGGCTCAGAGCTGCCGACAACGGCGGCCGGAGTGGGCGCCGTGCCACCCCATTTGCCGCCCTCCAGCATGCACAATACGAACGCCCAGCCGGGCAAATTGGATGGGATACTCTATCGCACCGCGTGCGTTATTAATCAGAAGGATGCGCATGCAGATGAGCAGGATGTGAGCACCAATGTGACAGCAGCCAGCAGCAGCAGCGTCAGCTGGTCGGGCGAAACAACGCCCAGCGCCCAGGCACATATCAGCGGTGAGTTTTGGCGCCAACTGCGGCGAAGCTGCCCGAGGCTAATTGGTCCCCAACTCTCTCCTACCCACGCAGTGAAAAACGTCAGCGAGCTGTCATCCACCACGCATCACTATTACAACGCGGACTCCTGCGGCGTGGGCGTGGCCGAGCACGGCGGCAGCAACAATAACAACAGCAGCAAGGAGCTAATGATGGACACGGCAATGTGTCAAAACGATAGCGATGAGGATGTCATTGTGGACGACGACGAGACGGTGAAAATGACGAGCAAATCGCACAGCTTTAAGCGGCGATTGGAGGAAAACGTGGGTAGCACCAGGTAGGCAAATTAGCTAATTAGCTAAAAAAAATATATAAAAAAAACAAGTACGAACGTTGCATTCGGGTGTAATCAGGTCATCAGAAACATGTCTTCCAGTTTTGGTGCCACTGGCTCCAAAATTGTGGGAGACATGGATTTTAACGGTTTTGTACGACCCCAGGTAAGCGTGTCAAATAAATATTTTCTTGATCTTTAGAAGAGGTTATCAGTAATCTGCCTGTCAAATTTTGATTATCTAGCTTTAAAACTGAGGGAGCTAAATAGATTAAATCAAATTGCCACGCCCCCCGTGGTCATAGCCAAAAAGTCTTAACACTTTATTTGACGCGGGTATATACGAGTATATATTCCAAGTTTCAAGTCTGTAACTTCGATAGTGGCGAGAGAAATCGCGTTCATACAGACAGACTAACGAACAGCAAGACGATCATTGCACAAACCCAATATACTCCTTTCACGTCGTGTACTTCGTTACACTCGTAACATAAATATAGTTAATGAGTCAACTCCCACTTAACAGAAGCCTGGAGAACATCTCACCCAATGAGGAGCGACCGCGCTCGGAGCCACAGGTCAGCAGCACTGAGCCAGGACCCATGGATATCTCACACAACAACAACAATAACACAACAACAGCAACCAAATACGCCGAGCCCATGGAGAACAGCCTGTCGCAGCTCTCGTCTATGGGCGTGCCGGGATTAACGCAATTGGACACAAAGGTGGGAATTAGTTCGGATTTTAAACCGGACGATGAAAACAAATGTTTCATTTGTAAGGTAATTTCTCAGTTTGCTTCAGTTCTCTTTCGTGTTTACCTCCCCTCTCTCACTCTCTCTCTATCTCTCTCTCTGCTTTTCTGTACATCCGTGTCCTCTTTGCACTTTTTTGCATGCCACACAAACTTGTTCGACTTCTCTTTTGCCCAACCAACGCTCTAAGCTATGCTCTCCTTTGTGCATTTTCTCTCCCAAGACAGGCATAAAGGATCTCAACGCGGATGCGTTTCTGCGCGGTCGCAATTTCTATTTTCATCAGAGCTGTGCCAATGTCATGAGCAGCTATCGGCTCAACAAGGAGCTGCTCAGCCAGGCCCAGGCGCAGGCGCAGAGGGAGGCGGCAACGCCGCGCAGCCTGTCGCCGTCGCCCGCTCAGTCGCCGCAGCAGAGCGTTGCCACCCCGACCATGGAGTAGCTGGCGAAGCGGAGCAATCAAAGCGTGAATTTATTACAGTTAATTAATTCAAATATTGTGGTAGCTAATGAAACAAGTTAAGCAAAAATCATGTTTAATTGAGCATGTCAAACGGTCGCCCAAAAGCAGGCAACACTTTTTGGCCACATTTGTTCAGCGCCGCCCGAAAGCGAGCAATCTCTTTTTTTATATTTTATTTTATTTTATTTATTTTTTGCTGTGTAAATTTGCGTATTTTAATGGTTTCCATTGTCGAAATTAACAAAATAATTTCCACCTATCGATGCTTAGTGCAATTTTTGCGTTGCCTTTCAGCTGTTTTGAGTGCAGCTCTACGTATAAATATTATTTTCTTTGTTTTTAGTATTCAAAATTCTTGAATGTGCTATAATTGTTAAATACAAATGAAATTAGTTATCATAACTAAGCCAATTAGTTGTACATTTTAAGCGTAAAATATTTATGAAAAATCAAATAAAATTATGAAATACTAACAAAAAAAATGCATTTTTTTGTTAACTTCTTAAATTAAGCTCTTAAATACATAATATATGTGATCAAAAATTTGGTAAGAATTTTACAACACTTATATAAAGGCTTTTACATTTAGTTTTTCTTTTTTTTTTTTTGGTATCGGAACGTTTCAACTTTTTATGTTTTAGTACCTCATAATATTATCTTAAAATTGTAAGCAACGAAAAATATATCTGCTTTTCCTGCTGGAAATCTTATTTGCTTAAAAACATACTTTATTATCAGTTTTTAATGTTCTCCGACGTCAAAACAAATAAAAATAGTACGGCTGTTTTTTTAGCTTTTGTCAAAAAACGTTTAACTTAGAATAATATTTTTGTTTATTTCGATTTCTATACCCATTTACTACCAACAAATTATTATCAGCTAGAAACGTGGCTTCTAAAAATATTTTGTTGTACATCAACAAATTATTCATTGTTTTCTTTAAACACAATTAGGAGGCTTGCCATTTGCGCAGTATTGACAAAATATTGCAACTTATATTTGTCTTCTAATTTAATTTTATATTTATACAAAACATAACAGCAAAAACAAACTCTTCAAACAGCTGTTGGCGACAAAAGCTTTCTAAGAGCTATCATTTCTGCGCCTCAAGACGAGGCTGAACTCTGCAGCTGCGCCTCAGGTTGTGTTTTAAAGCTTTTAGATTTTCCATGACAACACCACGCCTACACATGTGTAGATTTGAATTTGAGCACAAGCAGAAACAAGTATTAAGGGTGCCCGACTAGGGGATACCGCGTATCCAGCTTCGAATTGGAAATTGAAGTACATTAGTACTCAAATATATATAAGGCAATGGTTTCGAGTTATATATTCTCTTCTTACACAAAATACGAATAGTTCTTGGATTACTTCTATCTTTATTATGCAAACAATATTTTGACCTATGCCCCAAAAAAGTCTGGAGATCTAACAACAAGTTAAATGGAGGCATCGAAATATTTGAATATTCGTAATGTTAATTTTAAATTTTTAAAAATAAAAATCAATTCAGCTCGTCATTAATAGATATACTTAACATACATTTTCACAATTGATGATACCCTTTTTAAACATTTTCAATTGGTACTGGGTACAAAAAACACAAGCAAAAAGCTTTTGGCACAAGCTTCCAGCTTAATTGAGCAATGGAAAATTTCTACTGATTGCTGCAAAACACAATAACATTAACAGCCGCAACAACAACAACAACCAAACAAGGCATTCTATTTATATACATGTTTCAATATATGTTTGCAAATATATATGTGTGCGTATTGTAATGTATGTGTGTCGGCGCCGGAAAGCTAAAAAGATAAGACAAGTAATTCGACTAAGCTGCGAAAGCCAAGACAAATTGCGAGTGTTAAGCAGTCGCTCTCTTTCACACACCACTCTCTCTCACTCTTAGCTAAAGCCACGCAGGGGGCTGCCTGTGAAAGCTTATCAAGAATCGCGTGACTCGCCAAAAACAACAAACAGTATAAATAGCGAGCTGCCGGCGCGAGCGAACTTTCAGTTAACCGCCAACAGCGATCAAGAGTGAAGGTCTCAATACTCTCCAGATTTATTTCCATTCAAACATGTTTTCCAAACTGAGCACACGCGGCATTGCCAGCCGATTGGGTGGCATGGCGCAAAAAACACAGGCCAAAGAGTCCGCCGCCGTTGCCGCGGGGAACGCTCGCTCCGAGGCGGTATTTGCACGTGAGCAAAAATATGGAGCACACAACTATCATCCGCTGCCGGTGGCGCTCAGCCGGGGCGAGGGCGTGCACGTGTGGGATGTGGAGGGCAAACGCTATTTCGACTATCTCAGCGCCTATTCGGCGGTCAATCAGGGTCACTGCCATCCCAAGATTATCAAGGCACTGACGGAGCAGTCACAGAAACTGGCGCTGACGTCACGGTAAGTAAAACACCCAAAACACACAAAATAAAATTTGTTCTCTGTTGTCGGACGTGCCCCCTTTAAAGCTTATCTAACCAATTGGCACATTTCAATTGGAGCTTTATGAGGTTTTTTTTCAAATATTTCATTCAACTTGTCTGGTTTGTTGGATTTTGTTGTTGCTGTGCGGAATTTGCTATCAAGTACAGCCGTTAAAAGTGCCAAGTGGATTTTGTTAGCTATCAGTGACAAAAAGTTCCGTAATCAGTGATAACCGTTAACCGTTGTCAACTCAACAAAAAGCCAATTCATGATACTATTTGTGTTGCTAACTCATTTTGATGAAAGCCTCAAAAAGTTTTTTTTATGCAACCTATGTACTAAGATTTATTGTAAAAATTACAATATTTATTTTTTGTTAAATCAAATCATGTGTAAGAAGTGTAACTAAATGTTTTATTAAATGGGAATTTAATTCAATACAATATACACCTCATAAATAAATATATTTTCATGCAACGCAATTTTTAGGCTTTTGTTGCTGTTAACTGATATACTATAGATATTTATTTTTGTTATGACTTTATGAGGTTGCATGTACTGTAAACAAGGGTATATCCATTTTATTTGGACAGCAAAAGCTTTCCAGCGCAAGTTCAATGTCCAGAATTTAGATTAATTAAGCTTAAAATAATTCAGACGGAGACTTGACATACATAAATTATTCTGAGTTCCAATGCACCTAATCACAAGTCTCAAGATTAGGTCTAAAAATAAAAAAAATGATTACGAATAACATAATTAAAAACTGTTTTAAGATTAGCAATAACTTCCTTGCTGAACTTTATACAATGGTGAATTTTTTCATAGATTTACAAATATTTACAAATATAATTTTATATTAGTTTTTTAATTAGCCCAGTTATGTAGAAAATATTATAATAAATTTGTTATCATGACAGTTGGTTGACATATATATATAGTCATTTAAAAAACATCATGAGTCAAGTATAGTTATATCAGTTTATAAGTGTGGATATATCACTGCTAATAAGTCTGTCTTAGTAACACCCAAAACCGCAATCTGATAAGAAGTCTAAAATTTTTAAATAATTTTTAAAAATATATTTATTTATTTTTACCATAAGCAACAAGCTAATGTAATCTCTTAATATGCTAAAAATAGCCAGTGATTCTGCGTTTTAGATTAGGATTCGATTTAAATATGTGGTTTAATGTCATTAATCCCGTGATTATTCTCATAAACACAAAAAAAGACACCAAAATAAAACCATAATTTTTGTTATCATTTTAAAAATATATATGCCCCACATGCAATTAAAAAGTGCAAGCACTTTATATTTTTAAAACAGCAAAGAAAAAAGAACGAGCACTTGAAACATTAAAAACAACAAGTGATTAATCATTTTATTGCTCTTTATGACTTAATGACTTCGTTAACTTTATGAACCATTCAGACCTGGCAACCAAACCCGAGTGAAGAAAACCAATTCTAACCGGCTAAAATTATCAATTTGCTCATATTAAACGTAATTAAGTGCAAATAATTTAATAATTCAAATCATAAGCTATAGAACGCAATCATAGTGTGATATATTTGACAACCTGTCGTATTGATAAGGTCAATGTAGATGAATCTTCAGGGGTTATCAGCATCGAAAAAAATGCTGTCTTTGTGCTTAGCTGGCGTGTTAATTTTAAGTCATGTGACGGCTAATCTAAAAGATTTCGAATGTATACACATATATTTCTATATCTGCATCGATTTTTTTATCTGCATCTAATAATTGAATATAATAAAAATGACAAAAAAGAACAGATACAGTTACAGATACAAAAGAAAATTTGAGATACGTTTAATAACACAGATACAAATACAGATAAAATACAACCATAATCACATTATATGAAAGAAAAAGCCCTTGCCAAAATAGAGCACCTCTTCGATATCTTATCTAATCCCCCATCCGCCTCTCACTTTCTCTTCGCAGCGCCTTTTACTCGGACACCCTGGGCGAATACGAAGAGTTTATTACAAAGTTATTTGGCTATGACAAAGTGCTGCCCATGAACACGGGCGTGGAGGGCTGCGAGACGGCCTGCAAGTTGGCTCGCAAGTGGGGCTACGTAAAGAAGCAGATACCCGAGAACAAGGCCAAGATCATCTTTGCACGCAACAATTTCTGGGGCCGCACACTTGCCGCCATCTCCGCCTCGAATGATCCGACCAGCTATGCTGGCTTCGGACCGTATATGCCCGGCTTTGAGCTGATCGATTACAATAATGTGGCTGCTTTGGAGCAGGCCCTGCAGGATCCCACAGTGTGCGCCTTCATGGTGGAGCCCATTCAGGGTGAGGCGGGCGTTGTCGTGCCCGACGAGGGCTACCTGCGCCAGGTGCGCGAGCTGTGCACCAAGCACAACGTGCTCTGGATAGGGGACGAGGTGCAGACGGGCCTGGCGCGCACTGGACGCATGCTGGCCGTGGACTATGAGCAAGTGCGGCCCGATATACTCATTCTGGGCAAGGCGCTGTCGGGCGGCGTCTATCCAGTTTCGGCCGCGCTCTGCAATGATGAGGTAATGCTCTGCATCAAGCCCGGCGAGCACGGCTCCACCTATGGTGGCAATCCGCTGGGCTGCCGTGTGGCCATTGCCGCGTTGGAGGTGCTGCAGGAGGAGAAGCTGGCCGAAAATGCCTTCAATATGGGTCAACTACTGCGCACTGAGCTATCCAAGCTGCCCAAGGATGTGGTTTCCGTAGTCAGGGGCAAGGGGCTGCTCAATGCCATTGTGATCAATTCCAGTGAGTTTTATCTAGCATTAATTTTTTTTTTTTTATAACATAACTAACTTTGTGACATGCTCTGTATTTATTCAAGAATTCGATGCCTGGGATGTCTGCCTGAAGCTAAGGGACAACGGCTTGCTGGCAAAGCCCACACATGGCGACATTATTCGCTTTGCCCCGCCTCTGGTCATCAACGAGGCGCAAATGCTGGAGAGCATTGACATTATTAAGAAGACCATCTTATCCATGTAAAAGTTAACGCGAATAGCATTTAATTATTACTAATATGTAGCATTTATATTTTTTTTATATACTCTATATAATAACATTTAAAAAGTCTGATAATAAAATATATTTTATGTGCAAAATGTAAGCCATTTTTTAAGCCAGTAATTTGTTCATATTTCCTGTGATATTTCATCATTATCTTAGTTTCTATACTCCGAAAATATGTTTTCATGAAACACAGGAGTCTTTAAATAGAGAGGTTTCTTTGCCTAAAACTAACTTTTGAAAAAGTTTTAAATTCGGTAAGTGAAAAAAATCCTAATTATTTAATTTAATGTTTGCACTTAATTAATTATAAAATTTTGCATTAAATCTGGCTATGAATGGACTGCTTTTAAAGCTATATATCTGCCTTATATTAAGGCAAATTTATTATTTCAAGAACTTCTAAAAGGGAAATCAACTTACTTTGGGTGTAATTTGAGAAAATACAACTAACATTCTATCCACTTTTTTTAATCTTTTGTTTATCTTTTAAAAATATTTAATTTTTTATAGCACGTAAAATACTTAAAATGAAAATAATCTGTTCTGAAATGTGTCAATGGACGCCCTAAAAACAATTTCATTTCATAACTCTAATAAGTGAACTACTTGGAAAAGAGGAGAAAGATGGAGCAAAATCACCCCTCTTTGGCTCCTTCCTTCTCCTCTTTTCCACTCTTGCTTGCCGCTGACTGTGTCAACAGGAACGTTGGCATTCTTGATTTTTTAATTAAAATATAAAAAGACCGCACTAGATGGGAACGTGCCGCGGTCGTTAGGCAATAAACTTGGACAGCGCGCGTCCTGCAGGACAATTACAAGGCGGAAAATGTCGCAACATTTTCGTCTTATCTTGTGACTTGGTACTTTAAAAGAATAAGGCGCAAAACGCATAAAAAACGAATTAACACTGGCACGGAACGGAACCAGGATGTTACGGAAGAGGGTGCGTGGGGGGGAGGGCGGCGCCCGAGCAGGCTCTGCAAAAATGTTGCCGCATTGTAACGCTTATCGCGCGGGTGGCAACTGGCGTCTGCCGCTCGGTCCAAAGGATGCGCAGCTCCAGACAAACATATTTCCGCCCGAACAAAAAAAAAAAAAGAAAAAGAAAAACCTTTTGCAAAATCGTTGTGGAAAATCTTTATTTTTAATTTTAACGCTTTATTTAATTATGTGAAGCGCCCGCTGAGCACAACAAGAGACAAGAGACAACTAGACAACTTCAAGTTCAAAAGTTTGCTGCTAATAAAATGCTTAAGATGTGCTGTGCTGCGATGTCCTGTCTGGCAATAAAACCCACAAAAAAATGGGCTAAAAATTGCATTTTTTCTTTTTTTCGTTTTTGTTGTGCCACTTTCTCTGCATACTTCTGTTTTTTTTAATAAAGACATCAACAGATGGGCAGCGATAAAATGCCAAAGATTATGGACAAAAGGCAAAGGACAAGCGCGCACAAAAGCCAGCCAAGCGGCGTGTGGTTTTTGACACTACCCAAACCCCACCCCACAACAACAACAAAATAGCAGGCAGTGTCCTTTTTTCTGTGCCCGATAAGCTTAGGTCTGGAACTTTGCATTCACATTGAAGGTAGCTTATAAGATGTTGCATTAACCCAACACTTGAGCAGGGGCAGGAAAACTTTGATTTAGTTGACCACCCCCCCTTTGTCGAGACGAGCTTATCGTTGGTTTTTATGACCCTGAAGATAAGATTTAACATTCGCACTTCAGGCTGCTGGTCAACGACTGTTTTTTAATGTGCAAACTTTTAATTAGCTGCACTGGGCGGGTGTTTCAGCGGTACCCGTTTCACCCCAACGCCCCCTCAGTTCGCCCCTCTATTAACTGTTAACTGTTGTGTGGCATATCGCTTTCAATTGCTTTTCAATTGCTGACAGCAAATTGCAACAACAATAAAAATCAAATACAACGCGATAAAAATCACAAATCGAAACGTTTCCCCGAAGGCGGTTTCAGCACCTTGTTGACAGCCCAAACAAATGGGGCGACAAAACGGAAAGAAACTGTTGAATGGAGTCGGCTGAGCTATGGAATACTCTGTGCCAATTTTGAAAATGGCTAAGGACTATGTTTGTCAATTATTTATAATAAATAAAGCAAATATAAAAAATGTTAAAAGAGTTTTCAAAAGAATGTAAATTTATAAAGCACAATTGACAGTAAATTAAATAAATTAAATTTAAAGCCTTAACTAGTGTATTTTTTGTAAGCAAAAGTAATAGTAATCTAATAATTAAACATAATATTTTACTTCACCCATCTTGCTCAAAAACAATATTTTTAAAGAGGGAGAAATTAGGTTATTTTTACTATCAAGCAAATTTCATTGAAATTTGTAAACAAAGTCTTCAAATAAAAATATATATTTATACATTTTTTTTTAAATGTTTAAGTATTGTACATAAATATCGTATTTTTCTCAAATGGTATTTTTTGGAACAATCTCCTTGATTATATTCAGTCATACAACCCCTACTAATACTATTGTCTACAGGGTATACACACCGTAGCCTACTTATGAGCGTTGTGCTTCTCGTCACCTGTTGTGCTTGTCCTGCTCGGCTTTACGCCGGCCTGGTGTAAATCTTAAAAATCAATATGCAAGTGACAAGCAGCTGAGGCTGGAGGATAAACAACACGCCCAGCTCCAATGGGGACAGCATGTCAGTGGGCGGGGGAGCGGTAAGAGGTGAGTGCGCGCTGATAGCAGGAATTCAAAACGGAATGGGAAGCTGTGAGTTAGGACTTGATGGTTTGTCAGCGAGATTTTTGCTTGGAGCAACAGACAGCCTGGCAAATTGAAATGGTTTAGATTACGTGGAAATTGGCGCTGCATTTTCTATAAGCAGCAAATAATTTGTCGACTATAGTGGCAGTTAAATTATCAGAGTTGAAGCTTAAACAACAAAATCTTATTGAAAAAAAATCCTGTCAGAAAATGACGCGATATATAATATATATAAATCGATAGTTAGGCTAAAAGGCCATAAAATTTAATAATTAAAATTATAATAAAAATAACAATAATTATAAGATTAAAATTAATATTCTTTATTTTATCGGATATCTTAAATGTGCTCCCTTCAGAGTATGACACTTTCTCTTCATATCGAAAATATCTAAGATTCCTCGATCTTTAAACGTTTATTTAATAGCCAGTAGAAGTTGGAGTTGTTTTTTATCTATCTAATTTAAGGTCCTTAAATATAAAAATTGTTATCGTCAATATATAAAATCAACATTTTAATAGGAAATTGTGCAAATTTTTGGATTTTTTCTCCTATGTGCTCGTAAATTTATTAGAGCTTAGCTTAGCGCGCTGGAAACGTTCCATAATAAGCCCATAACAAGCCCATGTGTGAACAGCCAATTTTCTTTGATTAAAGGGATTTGCACAACAGCAAAAAAGAAGAAAAAAGATAATAAAATGTGGTTGGGTGGGTAAAAAACAGCAGTGAAAGTCAAATGATAAAATAAAGAGCAATGCAAAAGTAGCTTATTACAAACCGCCGCGAAAGAGGGTGCAAAGTAGACAAAACACAAAGGACAAGAAGTTTTTTTCGTAATTTTTTTTTTTGGGGTAAAAAATGCACAGGATGTTAAGCAAAATGTTGTGTGAGTTGTAATATTTTTATGCTTATGACTTGATGACGCCCCTTTTGTGTTAATAATCTTGAGGCGAATGCGGCCATAAACGTTTTTTGTGATAATTACATTGAGATTGAGCTCAGTTATGTTTATGGGTTTCTTTGTGGCTGCCCACTAAACACTGGAAAGTGGTCATTATTTTCTTTACTTGTTTGTCGCATGAAAATTCAATTGCCAGAGCTGGTGGAACAATTAAAAATGGCACAAGGTGAGTGGAAGGGCGCTTGAGTTGGCGAACTTGTGGCGCATATTAAACAATTTTTTTTAACATCAGAGACAAATCAGAGCACGTTCGGGTTAACTTCTCGTTTTGCAGCACATTTTTAAATGGCAGCAACGAGTGAGGCACGTGCATTAAACAGCCCAAAGACTCAAACAACAACCAAAACAACAACAAAAAGAGCAACAACATGCGTGGAGTAATTTACAAAACTCGTCGGCAGTCGGCAGTTGACTTCGACGCGTTTGTCTGCCCGGGAGCCGCGCAATTAGGCAATTGACCGTGCATGTGTAGGTGTATGTGTGTGTGTGTGTGTGTGTGTGTAATTGACAAAAAATGACATGCAATTGTGGAGGACAGTTGTCCATGCGGCAAAAATAAACCAAAAATTGATTTTCATGTAATGAGTTCAAAAGGGCTGCGTATGACTGTCCTGTAGTGTAACTCGCCTCCTTTTTTTGCAGCATGCTGACTGCATATTAAAATGTGCGTGATGCCATATGACGAGCGTTGAATTTTGTTGTCTTTTTTTATTATTGTTACCGACTAAAAGGGCTGTCAATTTTTATGAAGTTAAATTGCAAGCTGGGCGGGGGCAGCAGATTGCGAGCTGGGCATTGTGTGCAAAAAGGTGTTGCATGTAATGAAGCGAATAATTTTAATTGGCTTTTGGTTGAATTTAATGTGCTGCAGTTAAATTGTAAAGAGGTCATGCATAAAAATGGACGTGAAATGGAAAAACACTACAGTCTGAAAAATAAATAAATTTGAGTTATTATACAAGTATGTTTTGCGTTTGCGGCTTGCATTTCAAATTCAAATAGCGCGCACTGCGCAACACACATACAAATTTTCGCATTGTTCAGCACTAAAAAATAGTTATCGATTAGCGCTGTACATGATTTTATACCTAAACATTTTTTTTTTTTTTGCAGAATTTGCAGGCATTTGAAATATGCAATTTGCATTTTCGACAACAAATCATCAACACAGTTGAAACGTATTTTAATACAAATACAGGCTGATTACCCATCGTACGTAACTTCCGTTACGAAAGAAACGGAAAATAACAGCTGTTCTGTAATGACCGAAACAGCGCTCTTAATAACATACCTGCAACTGTTAACGTTTTTGGGTGCCCACAGCTGTTTGTAAAGCTGTCAAAAAAAAAAGCAGCAAAAACGAAACAATTTTATTTTTTGACGCGTTGTGCAAACGACAAGTTGAGTGAACAAATCAGGACAACAGCAAAACAAACAAAATGTCGCAACAGCGTGCAACAAGCAGCAACGACGGCGGCAACAGCAGCGCGGAACAGAACGCTAACAATACGATTATAAACCTGGACGACGACGAGGACGCGGAGGACGACGGTGTGCAATTTGTGGGCTTCGTGCGTCCGGCTGTGGCAACAATCGATCTCTGCGTGTCGCCATCCACCTCGGCAGCGGCGGCTGCCGCGGCTGCTTCCGCTGCAACAACGGCAACCGCCTCCAATGCGCCAGCAGGTGAATCACTCAAAGCCGCCAACATGGACGCAGGTAACACGAAACCCAAAACCAAGTAAAATAATCAATTAACATCTGACAATGCAATTGCTTTTAGCCGCTTCGAATGTCGCTACTAGCGCTGACGCCGTCGCGCCGGTCGCCACCTTAGAGTGCCCCATCTGTCTGCAAACCTGCATTCACCCCGCCCGCCTGCCCTGCGGTCACATCTTCTGCTTCTTGTGCGTCAAGGTACGTGCCCCGCCCCCTAGCCAAGCCGGAAGCGTTTGCAAGCGATTTGCGCATGCAAGTCGCGTCTCGTTGAATTTTGTTCAGATTTTTGGTCACAGCGCCCGAAACGCGTGCGCGCAGCGCAACGCACGCACGCACGCAGGCAGCAGTTCAAGGCTACTCGCTGCTTAACCCTTGTGGGTGCGCGAGTCTCTCGGGGAGCAAGCGCGCGCGCCCGCTTGAATAATTCAATTTAATTGCCTTCCGCATAGCAATATCAAATTGCTCGCTCGAATTAAAGTCGTTGGCCTTAGATGAATTTTGTACGTCGATCGTATCCAGTTTGTATTGAACGCTTGTCGTAGTTTATTCGTACGTCGTAATGTAACGAGTATATGCTGCATTCAAGGTAGATTTCGTGAGGTAATGTCTGGGAAAATCTTTTTTTTGAATAAGCATATGACACCTCAAGAGAAAGGCTACTTCGGCAAGTGTATTTTAAACACATTACATTAAATGTGCTTATATTTATCTTAATTCGCCCCTTCAATGACAACATATTTATAATATGCATAACTATAATAACTTTCAATTAATATTTACATGTATAATTTGCACTATATGTATGCAAATATTTGTGTAAATTGTTAAAGTACATACAAAAACTTCGTCAGCTTTTTGGCTGTATTTCCTCTGCATTGTAACCTGTTTAAATTCTAATTTAATTGGAGTTTACAACATATTCAACTCTCTTGCAACGGGTCAGCAATGTTTCTATCTTCTACAACTATTCTTTCTAATTATCTTCAAAAATTGATTACCAATGAGATTCAAATCATTAAGGTTTTGTCATTTTTAACACGCAGGGTGTCGCCTACAAAAACCGTCGTTGTGCCATGTGCCGTCGTGAGATTCCCGCCGAGTTTCTAGATCATCCGCAGCTGGTGAATGGCATCGATGACATTTGCGCCACACGCGCCACCGAGGATGGCTATCAATGGTATTACGAGGGTCGTAATGGTGAGTATATAACTGTTCTGGTGGCGGTTGCTTTAGCCCCCTCCACACAATCCAAATCATAAACGACACAAACCCTAGGCGGCTGGTGGGCCTACGATGCGCGCACCAACGAAGAAATTGAGATGGCCTACCAGGCATACAAAATCAATCTTGCAACTCCAAAAGGTTCCCTACCAGTCGCTGCTGCTGCTGCTGCTGCTGTTCGTACTCCGAGGCCAGTGCCGCCGCCCTGCCGGCATTTTAACTGGAATGATGACGTTGACGAGGAGCTGGACGTACTATTTAATAATGACATCGATGATATGGATGGTTTTGATGATGACTTTGAGGATTGCCCCAGTGACAGCAGCTCCGATTTCGATATGCAGTACGGCAGCACGCCGGACGAGCCCAGTCAGTTCCAGCAGCTCATCTGTGGCCAGGTTTACATCATCGATCTCGTCAAGATGACGCAAACATTGCGCTCGCAGCCCACCAGAATGCGAAACATAATACGACGCAAGACATCCGAGCCGGCGCCGGATTTCAAAGGCGTGGCCGGACTAAAACACAAATAACTACTTAGTTTATTAACACCACACACATGATCCCTAATCCCATTGCAATCCATTAAGCTCATTCCAAACAAAAACAAAAAAATAGATTCAAATGTGATCAAGGCAACACACAAATCGAAACCCCCTTTTAAACTACTTACTGCACAGGTTGGTGGCAATACGACGATCGCACCAGCCAGGACATTGAGGAGGCCTTCAAGAAGGGCGAGAAATCCTGCACCATACTCGTCGCCGGCTACGTGTACATTGTGGATCTGGAGCA
The DNA here is from genome assembly GCA_035041545.1 of Drosophila colorata. Taxonomy (NCBI): domain Eukaryota; kingdom Metazoa; phylum Arthropoda; class Insecta; order Diptera; family Drosophilidae; genus Drosophila; species Drosophila colorata. The sequence goes on along the minus strand of JAWNLD010000564.1, from coordinate 15,329,407 downwards.
GCTGGTGCAGCAGCGCCAAAATGAGCCGACACGCTGTCGCCGGGTCAAACGGGATCTGGCCACCATACCCAAGAAGGGCGTGGCTGGACTGCGCATCGAGGGCAATCAGGTGACCAGCGACACGGTGTTCAGTCGACCCAGCAATCCGACCCCAACCGCTGCCGCCTCCGGCGGCCCCTCCACATTTATATCGACAATTGCGGCACGGGATGCGGCAATTCGCATTGCCAGCGACATAATTGGCTCGACCCTGGCGCATGCGGATGAGCTGACACGCGGCCTGGCTGCCAGCAACATCAGTGACAGCGCCAATGACCTGAGCGGTGAGCAAACCTACTCCAATCCACAAACATCCAACACAACAGGTGCAGAACATCAGGCGGGTCCGGGTCAGGGTGCGGGTCTAGGTGTTGCTTCTGCAACGCGTTCGCTTGCCTCCTCGCACTCGAATTCCATACAGGATCTCATGCTCAGCGCCACAGAGGATTTGCTGGACACCACACAACAGGTCATCGAGACCAATCAGCATACAATAGATCTCTTCGAGCAGGCCTTGAACGATTTCCAGGCGCTAACCATGCGCAATTTTGCCGACTCCAGTGATGAGGATGACGATGATGATGATGTTAACAATGCTGGGGTGGCTGGGGCTGAGGAGTTTGAGGCGAGCGAACCGCACGATGAACACAATGGTCCTTTAGGTTTCTAATTTTTGATCACAGTTCACACAAACAATATATATGTACCGTTAGCTTAGACTGCAAGCTAAAAGCGAAAAGCGAAGAGCTCGAAATGCGAACGAAGTTCCTTTAGAAATGTCACCATTTCGGAATGTTAACTAGAGAAATGCCGCACGTACCTGAGAATATCTATATAACATACTATATAGGGCCTCTATGCGTGACCAAAAGCAGAGTGCAAGAAGAGATAAAGCCTACAGGGTAACCATATACACATATACGCATATATATACAAATTCCTTATCAATTGTAAACCTGAGCAACACTATTAACTGTACATACCATACTTGTAACTGAGCTATTTTAAGGAAAGATGTGATTAGAAAACTGTAATATCAACAGATCCTTAAAACGAATGTTAGTTCCAAACAGCTCTATGCAAATCCCAATAGTTAAATGAACTTGTTCGCGAACGGGGCAACAAAAACAAACAACCTTTCTTTTCATTACATGAATTATTAAATTCTTAAAGCATTAAAGCTTAAGAATATGAAATGTTTGATGTGAAATGAAATATATACATATATTTAAAGGGGTTGTAGTGAAAAGAGAAACTTAAACGTACAGCAACCCATAAAAAAAAGCCAAATAACTTAAAGTTTTTGAATTTAAGTACCCGCTTAAGATATTATCCTTGGGACTTCAATTGAAATGCTTCTGAATCTCATACAAGAAAGTTGCTAGACTTTGTCTAGCATTTAAATAGAACACAACTTTAAATAATACTCATAAATAACTACCAAACATTCTTTAAAAACCCCCGTAACCGAGCCAATTAAACAACCACCAAGAACGCGTAGTGTGAGATGGACAATACATATATTCGATTGGGTATTAGATGGGTGCTGCCTGGACTTAGATAGAATGGACATGGTTTTTGTGCTCATTTAAATGAAATGCAATTCGGTTTACATCTAATCTGGGTAGCTTCATAAGCTGAGACTTTGAGTAATCCCTGATTTGCAAAATTTACATGAAGCACCCTATATTATAATATAAGTCGCCGTTAAGTGCGTTAAAACAAAACATTTCTGTGAACATTTTAATTATAATTATAATATAAGTTATTATAAACATTTCGTTTAAACACAATTGAGTTTTTAAGAGCTGAAATTGTACTCTTTTTTGTTTGTTTTTGCCCTTGATGCAGCTCAATTGTGTCTAAGCGGAATGCATTTAAAAGAATGCCTAAATTAATATATATGTATGTATATTTTGTGACTACTGTTTTATAGATTCGATTTGTACCCCGCCATTACTTCTAACTGTGAAATGCCTATTCGTAGCTACCCTTATATCAACGATATTCCTAAAGCTCTACTGAGTTGTATACGAAAGAGCTCCCCATCCCTTCCGGTAATGTCAGAACAAATCCAAAAATAAATTACAAATTAATCATCAATTGGCACGGTTAAAGAGCTTAACGATCATCATTTTAATTCAGCGTGAAAACATATACAAATAAAAAATGACAAAACTAAGCTAAGCTCTTTTTGAAAGCCTTCTTCAGCCTGCAGAAGTTATTTTCTCTATTCTATTGCCTTCCTCTATTACTATCTGTACTTTCAAATTCCTTTCTACTGCCTCGCATATTTATATATTTTCATGATTCTCTTAGTAGTTCTTTTGGACATTTAAGATCTCCTTAAAACTTGCATCCTTTTTTTATACAATGGTGATAGATCCTGTACTTATCGAAATCTTTTCAATCATTTTGGCCGAAACAAATTAAGTTACGATCAAATTAATAACAAACTGTGCCAAGCGTAAATATTAACAGATGATTTTTCTGATAAACTAACATAACGGTACTGTTGGTCATTAACACTAACAGCACTGTTTATTGTACGTCACATTTCAGTTAAAGAAATCATTTATTTTTATCACCAAGAAGCATCATTATTATTTAAAACACATAATTAAAAATTAATAATGCTCCATTACAATGCATATTTAAGATATACGTAGTTATATGTGTCTAGAGTTGGAGAAAGACGATGCTGTGTGTAAAACACGTTGATTTATTATATTTACACTCTAAAATTTTTTTGTATTTAAGTTGGCAATAAACACTCTCATTCAACAAAAGGCAGAACGTCTACTTTTTTTTTTTTAACTGATAAGAGTTTTATTACAGGAAAATGTTATAAAAAGTTACATTTATTTAGTCATTAAAAAGATTTTACGTTGTGCATTTATTTTTAAGAAATATTATAACAAATCTTTGAGAGTGTGAATTGAAACAATTCATTGATTTGCTGAATTTATTCAAAATTGGAAAATATATGTGAGTACTACTGATGTGTAAACAAATATTTTCTGTCAGTTAATTATTATAACACATATTAGATATATGTATAAATAAATATATAAATGCTCGGCCGTATGCAAGAGTATACCAAAAACGATTTTCTTTACTGGTTTCTTAACATATTTTCAATTTAAAAATATGTATGTATATCTAAGTACTACTGTTGTGTGAAGATCCATTTTCTGATCGTTAATTATTATAGCTTCATGTTGTATATTAAAAAAAAAAGAAATAACGAGGATGTGTGCAAATTATGTACAGCAAACTGTGTTTAATCGCAAAAGCTCAATAGTTGATCGAATCAAGATCCAGATCAAGAATATAAAAAAAGTATAGAGTAGGAGAAGGTTCCTTCTATACGTTACACATTTCATTACAAAATTATAATATGCTCTGAAAGGGCATATAAATTGTGAACATAACGTTTTCGTTCAATTAAACTATTCAGCCTGGAATACATTCAAATATTCCCTCCTTGGTTTTCTTAACTGAAAGACCCCATTTATTACATCATGACACAGTATCTGTCAAGTGCCACAGCAACAAGTCTGATCGTTATTATCAATAACACAAGAAGCAACCCCGTTTTGAAGAACCATTTGTTCGCTTTAGGAAATCAACGCCTTTACCTGTACTCGACTTCAAATGAAATCCCTTTTTTTATGGTTTGCTTTGTTTGCGCATGGTTCGGGACCTGGGATCGGACCCTGTCCGTCTACAAATGCTTGGCTATTGAGTCATGCGCAATGGACCAAAAGAAAACGCACGCATGCAGCATATTAATTTACTGGACCTCCTGTTCTTGTTGTTTGCTGTTGCTGGTGTTGTTAGTGAACAAACAAGAAAACGGGCAACAGGCTTAAAGAGGGGCTGCCCAGCTCTACAAATGTAAGAGCGAAAGAGTGGAGCAGTGTGAAAGAGACGGAGGAAGTGAACAGCGATCGTAGCTGTCACACAAATAAGTATGTTGGGATTCGGGCTTTGGAGAGTTCTCTGGCATGAGTCATCGTTGTTTACATAGAAATTATGCTACCTGCTGCATTTTTTGTTTGTGTTTTTTTTTAGTTTTTATCGTCAGTCGTTCTACCTGTTGTGACAATATCATTAAATACGTAAACGTCCATAAGTCTTGTATAACAACATGTTGCCGCTTCTTATCAGCCAGAATAAGTCACAAGCTGCAATTTTGCGCATATCAAAAAAATGCATGCAGTTGATTGTAATCTAGCGATTTAAATCGTTAAATACGTGGCTGCTATCAGGTGTTATTTTTAAATAAATGCCAACAGGACAACGAAATCGGATATAGAAGCATCTCTATTGGATGTTCAAGTCAAAATAATTCAATTGCAAATTAGTTAACTCAGTCAAAATCGTACATGTATATTTTACAATTTTACATAATTTTATAAGTTACATAAGCTCACAAAATTTGGATTATTATAAAAAATTCAATAAATTTCAAATGATTTGTTAGAAGTGTTTGTCTTAGCCAAAGAATTTGTTTTTCAATTATCTCTTAGCAAATCTTCCCAATCCTCCCTCTGAGCAAAGGCAATATTAATTTTTGGGCTTATAATTTTCAAAAAGTTAAGCCAGCCATTTAGAAAAAAATGTTTGATTCGGTTCGGGTTCAGGTTTGGCAAATTTTTTTGGCACCCAGTTACAAATAATGGAATTTGATTCAAAATCAATTTGCAGCCTTGTTGAACAATAACGGTTTAATAATGAATGTATAATTTATTAAATAACTAAATTGTATAAGTAATTAATTAATTAATTTATTATTGATTATAGCTTTATGTTTACTTTTATTTATGAATTAACATTCGTGAAAAGGATTTGCGGAGTAAGCGCTAACAAAGTTGTCGAGCTTTTGTAACAGCCACTAAAAGAGCTTTAACAGAGCTGCGTGATCGTGCCTGCTTTGGCTAAAACTTCGTCCAACAACTTAAGCAACAACAACAACAGAGGCTTACAAATGTTGATGGTGGTTGCCGCCGAGGCGTCGCGACGCTCGCCATGGCACGGCTCTCTCAGTTGTTCAGGTGTGCGCTCTCTCTCTCTCACAAACACACACACACACACACACACTCGCACAGTCGGGCACATGCGCAGTTCAAGCCGCGCTCCAAACTGGTTTTGAGGGAGGAAATTGGCCCGCTTGAGCAGCTTGTGGCCGTTGGTACATACCAACTTCTGCTGCTCTCGGCCAGGCAGGCTGAGCGTGCGCCAGTTTTTTGTATGTTTTGTTAGTTGATTTGTATCTACCTTTGGTGCGGACGGTTGGTTGGTCGGAACGTTATCTAAAGCGCAGCCAAAGGCCAACCAGTCTTTGTATTCATTTAATTTCTTTTCAAATTAATTACAAAATTCTCGCAAAATACATAGAAAATGTAAGTGAATATGTAGAAAATGAAATGCGTGTGCAAAACTTAATAGAAACTGTGCAAAACTGCAGTGGAAAGTGCCAAAAAAAAAAAAAAAATATTGATTTTCTTCAGCCGAGCCAAAGCACGATGAAGAAGAAGCAGCAGCAACAGCACAAAAGTATAAGCTGTGCTGTAAGGTTTCCAATTGAGTGCGAGAGAGCGTGCGTGTGTGTGTGTGTGTGGCAAAATTTCGTTGTAGCTGCTTATTGTTATGTTCTAGCCAAGTTAAAAGCACAGCACCAAAAAAAAAAATAATCAAAAAAAAAATTCAAGAAAAAGCAAAAGGCGAAGCAGAAGAAGTGAAATACAAATGTGCATGGTCGCATACATGCACACATGTATTGTGTGTGTGTGCGTGCGTGTTTTTGTTCTTTTGTGCAATTTGCCATTTAAAGGCAAACAAAAAAGCAGCGCTGCATTTGAAAGTGAAATGTGGATAACAGTTGAATTTATGTATGTATGTATGTGTGCATGATTATGTGACAAGTGCGTGCACTTGAAATTTGTTTGATAGATTGCCGCTGCTGCTAGCTCTTCTTCTTCATTTTCATCACGCGCTTCCGCGATGGCTTAAAGCTTTGCGCTCTCACGCGCGCTCTACCTCTCTCTCTCTCTCTCGTTTGCGTGGGTCGGTCGTCGACGTCGACGCCAACGTCTGTTGTAATTTTTGCCGTTTTGCGCTGTTTGAGCGTAAACTGAGAAGGGGACTGACGCCAACGGCTGCCTTCCCCCTCAGTGCTAGCACACATATGCGTACATACAAACATTTGTACATATGTGTAAGTGCGCGCATCCTGCGAGTGGGCGTTTGACGTCGTTCGGCTGCTTTATTGATTTTATGTTATTTCATTGATAAAAATACAAGCGTACATGTGTGCGTGTCCAAGTGTTATACTTTACACTAACTGATTTACTTTTGAATTGCGTGTTCCTGTACCCGCTCCCCCTTCACAGCCTAACCGACCAGCATGTCGTAGAGCGCTAAGAACCATTATCCATAACAAAACTAACGGACAATGCAGCCATTTAGCGACAGTCTAAGCAAAAGTCGCGATGATTTGGGCAAGCACCAACAACAACAAGTGCACTACGGCAGGCGCAGACATCATGGAAGCAGTCCAAACCTATCGCTGGATCAAACCGATAATTTGCGCAGAAGGTAAGTTATAAAACATGTAAAATTACATGCTCAAAAAAAAAATAGAAAGAACGTTGCAGCTTATAATAAGAGCTTAAAACAGTCGAAAACGGTCTTAAAAATTATTCCTTTTTTTTTTATATCGATTTTTGTAATTAGTGGGGGCGGGAGTAAGCGTGGGCGAAATTTTTCGGCTCGATCTTTAGAGGTCATCAGAAAACTGCCTGCCAAATTTGATGACTTTAGCTCTAAAATGGTAGGATATATGAATTTTCGCAGCTTACCCGCCCCAACATAAATAGATTTTATCAATTTGCCACGCCCCCAGTGGGCGTTTCCAAAAAAAATGTACGATCTTTAGAGGATGCCTTCAATAATCTGTCTTATAAATTTGATAAATATGCACAAACCCAATATACTCCTTTAACTTGTGAAAAGACACAAATAGTTATTGATCAAGGTCATTTTGACAAAGGGACGTTTTTTGTTAGAAATTTCACTTGCTGAAAAAACACATGTAGACATACATATGTATTCATTTTATATTTCAAGATAAAATGGAGCACGTGCAAAATAATACTTGTGGCAAAATGATAAACAAAAACAAACACACAGTTGCCCAAACAGGCCAATCAGAAACTTCCTTGTTACATATACTTCAAACATTGTTACATATACTTCAAACATATGTACATATGTACATGTACGCTGGCTCCCAGGTACCTACTAGCACACACACACGCACAAGCTTACACACCTGCGTCGCAAACTGGTTTCGCATTTTAGTCGAGCCAGCAGCCGATGCTGCCCAATGCAAGCACACTTCCCAAAGTTGGTCACACTAACAATAACAAAAACCTGATAACACTGAACGTGTGAAAGACACTTGTGAAAGAGCGGGCGAGCGAGCACCAAAAAGAGAGTCAAAGCTGCGCTGATAATGTGATGCGAGCGTTGGGTTTTTTGCGGCCGCTCACGCTGGCAATTTAGTATGCGAAAATCAATCGTCTCAGCTGGTTGTCGCGGCGTGTCAATCAAACTGTGAGCCTGCCTTAATGTGACATTGTGTGTTGTTTTTGTATGTGTGTGCAGACAGCAACAACATTAACGCTGCTTATCGCCAAATCAGTTGCTAACTTGTGCGTATGTGTGCATCGGTGATTTTCGTACAATTTGAGCGAAAATTCATGAAATTAAATGTTACATTTATTTTGCGCAGCGCCAACACACAAAACGAAAGTGTGGCCACTTCTTGGTCTTGTAATTAACGCAGCAACAACAAAAATAATATTACTACCACTTACCTTGACGTCATTTTTTTCAGACGACAAAAACGCCAAAACCGTTTTTGTTGTTGTTGTTTGGTGGCTGGCCGTGCTTGGCACGAAGCGAATGAACGTTTTTAATCAAACGTTGTTGTTATTATTGTTATTGTATTGTTGTCGTTGATTTTATACAGTGCGTAAAAAACGTCTGGCGGCGGCCGCTAAAAAAACCCGAGTGTAAAAATTTGCATTAATGCAGCAAGCCAACGTCGCATTAATGAATGAATTGTGTACACAAGAACAACAAGACGCAAACGTGCGGTAGCGCAGCCAAAACTAATTGCAAAAACAAACACAATTAACCGTGAAAATAAGCGCGAAAGAGGCAAGAAGAAGCACATCACAATGGTTTATTACATACCAATTTTCGGGCGTACCGACCCACCGGACAAGATAGTAACTAAGGAGAAAAGGTAACACAGGATAGCGATGAGCGATCGAAGTTGGCGCCAGGCATTTTAATTAGAGATGTTCCCTTCTGCTCAACACTGCCACCTAGTGTGTAGCTGACTCACGCCACCAAATTACCGTTATGCGTTGCACTTGCTGCGCTCTGCAAAAAAAAAAATATACAAAAAGAAACCCAAACTAGCCAGTTTTCCGCGTTCTATGAACTGCGCGTCACCAGCGCGACAGCAACAACAAAAGGTCAAAACGTGCTGCTGCAGCGATTTATTCATTTGCTTACATTTCATAAGTAATTAAAAGGTTTTTGACATTAGTGCTGGGGTGGCGTCGGCATGTGAAAACAGAACGCATCGCGCCCACAAGCGCTAGAGGTGCGAGCGGGATGTCTATACAAACATACGCTGGGAACAAAATCTGCACAAAAACGGTAGATTTTCTGTGTGTGTGTGTAGACACATACAAACATCGGCGAGCAACAGGTGATTTCGCGTGCTCGCTTGACAAGCTCCATCAGAATTTATACCTCTTGCCGATTGTTATTGTTGTGATAAATGTTTTACACCTGAATATCAAATGCTGCGGCGACGGCTGTTGGGCTTACTATCCATTCTCTTTCTAAATATTGCTTTCTCCGTCTCACACGCTTTGTGAATGGTGTTTATTTATCTTATCGCATTAAAGAAAAAAAAATTCCCAGCACAAGCTCGGCACGAAAGCTGCCTCTGTTTATGCATGTGTGTGATCGTAAGTTTGTTTGTGCGCATAGGTGTCGCTTTTGCACAGAACTTGCAAAAGAACGATCACTCATCGTTGTATTTATGTATGTATTGAATTTGTACATACACGTGCTTGTGTGTGGGTGAGCAACATTATCATCTATGTTTAAATATAGAATTACCCAAAACATTCAGATTATCATTTGGAATTGATTTACAATAGTGGTAAACAAAGCAAAGCTGTGTATTGCGGCCTGAAGTTTGCATTTAAAAATCTAACATTCTCTTTATCGTTTTCGATTTAATATGAGGAGCATTAGAATATTGTTTGGGAACCGGTTTATTTTTTGCTAAAAATGTAGCAAAAAATATATTAGCTCAAATTTCAGTTTTGTGTTTTTATAAACTATGAATATATTTGAGTTAATAAATTTATTGTATTGGCTGCGAACCGGTTTTCAATCGCACCGGTTCAATTCCGAAACTCCAGTATTTTTAAATTCATTACCCGCACCAAAATCAGCTCTGAAACAGACTTTGATATGTTTTCTTAAGAAACTATTCTTATTCTTATCAATGTTAATGTAATTTAAGGAATTCAATTGAAAATTGGACACTGAGTCGCAACGAATCGATGACAAAATTTAACAATAAAACCTAGATTGGAGTATCATATAATTGGGTTGAGATATATAATTTTGTAGACCAAAAAATTAAAGGGAAATTGGGAAGTGCAACGCTAAAAGTACATTTTCGAGACCCAAATTGACCTCTCTGTATTTGTGTACCTTCTCTTTTTAGTATGGTCTGTCTGCAGGATGAATTCGGACATCTAGGACTGGCCGCCACAGATCTGCCCTTCAAGTCAGCGGACATCAATGCCTCTGCACCGCAGCACCACAACAACTATGCGGAGATCACGGACAGCAGCGCGGAGAACACGTGCCAGCAGCGCTGGCCACCGCACGTGGGCGTTGGTAGCGGCGGCTTAGCCAGTGCCTTTGGCCATCCGGACAAGCCCATTGGCTGGATGTACGGCCTGCTGGGCTGCATGAAGCCGGTGCTGTCCTTCATCGGCAAGGCGAACGTCATCGAAGTAAAGCACCAGCGCCCCGAAGACTGGCAAATACCCTTCGAGTTCATCACGGATCTGGAGTGGTTGGGCAGCGGTGCCCAAGGCGCCGTCTTCAGTGGCAAACTAAAGAACGAAATTGTGGCCGTCAAGAAAGTGAAGGAACTGAAGGAAACGGACATCAAGCACTTGCGCAAGCTGGATCACGAGAACATCATCAAATTCAAGTGAGTAGACGATTTAGTTTTACCTGCTGCCCAGTTTTATAATGCGTATGATTCATATTTATATTTGCACAGAGGCGTCTGCACGCAATCGCCCGTATTTTGCATCATCATGGAGTTCTGCCCGTATGGCCCGCTGCAGAACATACTGAAGGAGGAGCAGGTCATGTTGCCGTCCCGTTTGGTCTCTTGGTCCAAACAAATAGCGCTGGGCATGCAATATTTGCACTCCCACAAGATCATACACAGAGATCTAAAGAGTCCCAAGTGAGTAGAAATAAATCGATCTTTATAAATCACGAAAAAAAACTCTCAATTCTCACCAATCTCCGCTTTAGCATACTGATTAGTACAAACGAAGTGGTGAAGATCAGCGACTTTGGCACCAGTCGCGAGTGGAACGAGATTAGCACGAAAATGAGTTTTGCGGGCACCGTCGCCTGGATGGCGCCCGAGGTCATTCGCAACGAGCCGTGCTCCGAGAAGGTGGACATTTGGTCGTACGGCGTCGTACTCTGGGAAATGCTCACCTGTGAGATACCCTACAAAGATGTCGACTCATCGGCCATTATCTGGGGCGTGGGCAACAATTCGCTCAAGCTGCTGGTGCCCAGCACCTGTCCCGAGGGTTTCAAACTGCTCGTCAATCTCTGCTGGAATAGCAAGCCACGCAATCGGCCCTCGTTCCGGCAAATACTCACCCATCTGGACATTGCCGGGCCGGAGCTGTTGCGCAAAACCGAAAAGCAATATTTCGAGACGCAAAAGTCTTGGAAGGAGGAGGTGCGCAGCCACCTCAAGGAGATCACGCAGAACGGCACCAGCATACACAAATACGAGCAGGATTTGATCAAGCGACGCACCGCCGAATGGCGTCACGCCCAGGACATTCGCATGGTCTACGAGGACAAGCTGCAGAAGGCAAATCAATTGCTCTACGAGCTGAGCGAGTGCATGACACAGCTGCAGGAGAAGGAAAAGGAAATTGCCGAGTAAGTTCAAAGATCTTGCCACCCAATTCACATTACTAATCGTTCATCATTTTTTTCTGGCAGGCGCGAACGCAAATTGCCCGGCTTGGGCTACAAGTCCACGAGGCGTTTGGGCAACACTCTCCGGAAAATGCAGCATTATCGACGTCGACTGAACGCGCCGCCAGCGCAACAGATTCAACAACACCAATCCTCAACTCCTGATCCCGAGACCACGCCAGAGGTTAGTCCTCATTAAGGCGTAAACGTTAACTATCCTATAAAAGACTTTTAGATCTAGGAATAGCAGTTTTATAACGTTATGAACCAGTTTTAGGAATACTTTTATCAATTTGAGATTTTTTTATAATAGATTTTGAACATTTCAAGTCTATTTAAATAGAAATCGAACTAATTCGGACTAGTTTTAAAATGTTTTTTTTTTAAAAAGATTTTAATTGCTTTATTTTTTAACCACTTGTGACCGGTATGGCACTAAGTTTTGAATTCTTGTACAGGATATTATTATTTTTTTTCACGATATGCTTAAGACTAATATAAGCATTTATTCCTAACAGACAATGTCCATTTGTTTGTTTCTAGACAAACTAGTCCCACATTTTTAAAGCTTACACTGTTTGCTGTGGTTTTTAAATAGTTGTTATTCCATTATATGCCTATTTTACTTAATGCTTATTTTATTTTATACCCTGCAGAGTCCCGTGAAGTGTGTGCTGTACGCGCAACTGGATGGCAATTGCCAGCCAAAATCCTATTGTGCTGTGGGCAGCGGCCTTGTCAACGGCAGCAGCATGTCCAGCAAAAATAAGAAGACTTGGCGACATCGCCGCAATGGCTCCGGTTCCTTTGCCGCGCCGCCCAAGTACAGTCCGACGCGTGATCGTCGCTACCAGAGCGAGCCGGAGAATCGCAAGGTGCAGCTGGTCGAGCGGCAAACGCAAACCGATGCAATGGACGTTAGCGAAACGGACATAAGTCCCAGCGCCGAGCATCCGATTGATGTGCCGCCTCCCAATCATCGCCAGCTACCTTTGCAGCTGCAACGTGTCCAACAGCTGGCCGCTGCCATGGCGCAGGCCAAGGTTCAGGAGGGTGGTGAATCAGTCAACGGGGCCAGTCCATCGAATGGCAATTCGCTGAGCAACAGCGAGCTGACCTATCAGGATGCGTGCTCCAGTCCCGATCAGCTCATCGATGACGTGATGAACAGCAACGAGCGCTTGGACATCACCGACTGCTACAGCGACAATGAAAATCTCGAGCGCTTGGGCCGCAAAGTCATCGAATTCATCAACGAGAATCGCCTGTCCATACAGTCAAATACCACTGAGAATGGTAACAGCGGTGGTGCTGGCAGTGGTGCTGGCTCCGGCGGTGGTGGTGGCGGCAGCGTAGGCAGCCCACACACCACAACGGCGCCGGAGCTGCGTGACGTGGCCGTGAACAGCAGTCCCTGCCTGAGTCGCTGCAGCAGCACGCAGAGCCGAAGGCAGCAGAGGCAGCAGCTGCCTGCCGAAAATGCCACGGTGAGCACCAGCAATGCCAATGGCGAGTCCTCGCAGGAGCATTTGGGCGAGGACAGCTGGTCCGATGAGGCGGGCGAAGACACCGACTACAATTATGCGTTGCGCAGAAGAAGGTGGATTTTTATTTGTATTTCTTTCCGCTTTGGCCAAAAAAATAAGCTCAATTAAATATTTACAGCATTGGGCGATTGCCGATTGGACGCGGCATGCGGCCGAGACGCAGCTACAAGGCGCCGCTGTCCCAAAAGATTGCCATACACAAGCGCAATGTGGTCATCGTCTCCGACGAGGAGAACACCTCCGAGTACAGCCATTCGTCCTCGAGCCAGCACTCAACGCTGGAAAGCAACACGGATGTGCCGGCGGTTTTGAAGCAAACACAACACCAAAATCCAGCGAACTGTTCCAGCGACGCGGACTCAAGTGACTCCAGCGAGGAGGAGGATGTGGAGGTGAAGGTGGTGGATGAGGCCAAGCCGAAAACGACGGCGCCAGCTTCAGCGTTGCCCATGGTCGCCGTACGCAGCAGCGATATTATATCCATACCGACATTTGAGGCTGATGGCGCCGTTAATATGGTTTAACCTAGTTACGCATAGCCTAAGTGAAAGCTCCTACAAACATTTAACCGAAATCAACTATCTCTATATACTCAAAAAGCCCCAAAAAACTGTATGGTATTATCTATGTCATATGTCACACATATACATGCACATATATGTATGTGTGTACCTTCATGTCCGATATATGTGTGTATCGTCTCTTTAGTTTAAAATAATATGGGTAAACAAAAAAAAAAAAGAAAGAAAAACTTGAAGCGTTGATCGCTTCATTTTACATTCATCCGCAACCTCAAACTCCAACCTCCATGTTCACTTTACGGGTTAGGGGTAAACTTATCTATATATGTATGTTTGGATGCATTTCCTATGTTGCACTTTTATGACTTTCTGTTTAATTCTGTAAGCTGCCTTTGTAATATATTTAAAAAATGCCGTAATTGTACATTTAATTTAGTCATTAATTAGTTTTCAATCTTAAGAGCTTAAACGCAAAACGCTCCCAACCACAAAAATAAAATTAAAAAAAAAAAATATTTTACAAAAAACAAACCAAAACAACAACAACAAAAAATTGTAATAGAATTGGCCTCAGGCAATATATAGGAAAAAGTGAGAGAGTGAAAGAGAGAGAGAAAATATGTGTAACGCAAAATAGTCAGGGATATTTTTTATATAACGAAATTTGCTAAGAAATCGAAGAGAATGTTTTTTAACGAAGCGCATTATATAATTTTGTAGGTAATCGTACTTACTTTTTCGATATGCACAAAATTCAAAGCTTCAGTGCCTTAAAGCAAATATATTTGAAAATCGACAAAAAAAAATAATAAATAAATAAAAGAAATATATTCTGAAAATCTGTAAAATAGCTAATTACCACGGCTACGACGTGGAACATGTGCGCTTTTACTCTGCCCCCGATCAGAACTTTGTAACACATGCTATAGATGCCAATATTTGTCCGCTCTAGCTCGAATTTGAAAGCAAACCCACTCAAAAGCGCACATCACGCTGCAAACAAAACAAAAACTATATGTATATTGATAAAAACGAATTACAAATTTAAAATATTTCTATATACACTCAATAATATACACGCTATATATTTACACACTAGTTGGATGTTTAGCTATCGTAAGATGCGTCGCATGCAAAAATTTCTCTACATTATGTAAATGTACTCCATATTAAGTTTAAATTTAATGACTCATACGAATTAGCAATAATATAAATAAAAACAAAACAGCGAAAAAAGTAAACATTTTCACGTTTTTCTTACGAGTTGAAAATTGCAAAAATTCTTTTCTGTTTGAAAAATAAAATTTTTTTTTAATAATTATTTTTTTCTAAAATTTTTATTGATAACTACATTAAATAAGGATTAATTCGAACTCCATGACAAACAGCGAATTTGGATTAAACAAAACGTACAAAGAGTAGAAAAAAAGAAGCAAATTTTTGCATCTATGTTCCACGACTCAAGCACTTTTCAAACTGGCGCGCGGACTGATTCGCTCGCGTGGGCATAATTTTCAACGCCCTCGCCTCCCGAGCATCGATGATGAAGCAGACCACCTGCGATTGGCTCTGGAAGGACAGCAGGCCGGCGGTGCCGCGGCTCAGATCCAAGTGCCTGAAGCGATCAATGTTGCAGGTGCAGCCGTCAAACAAATAAAACCTATACGGATTCGGTGAGATGAGACCTGGGTCGGGCTGTTTAAAAACCACATAGTTGCCCCAAGGCGTTATGGTGAGCACGCGATTGGTCACATTGAAGGCGGAGTCGAGCAGCCGGTTCAGACTCTCCATGGTGCCGCTCTCGGAGCCAACGACGGCCAGATTGTGCGGATGTTTCGTAAAAACGGGATAGGCAATCGATGCACTGCCTCCATTCATAGCTGAGCCGTGAATATCCTGTCGTATTTTACCGCACGGGTAGCTCGTCGGAGCAGCAACAGCATTATTCTTCCGGCTCGCCGTGAACTTGGCGCACATGCAGCGACTGCAGCTATCTAGCTTGACCTGCCCCACTCGGATGGGGCGGTACTGGGAACAGAGCTTGGCATCAAGTCTGGAAAATGTTCCATTAACCACACGCGTCTCCTTGCCTTGCTTTCTGGCACTTTCTGCTGGAATGGGCCGGGCGAGACGGGTCTCCTTGCGAGGAGCTAGACGCTTATCCATTGATTTCGCCTGCCAAGTGACGTCCTTCTTCTTGGCCGTTGTTTCAGCCTCATTTGGAGGAGACGCCACCAGGTGAACAGAGCCGCCTTTCTTGCGCAGTTTGAGGGCGGTCTTCTTGGAGGCCGTCTGGTCTTTTGGTTTAGCCTGTTCATTTTAGGGTATAGGTATATAGGGTATATAGGGTATACAGTATTTAGGGTATATAATTTTAGCATCTAACTCCAGACCAGATCCTTACCGATTGCGTAGCATTGTTTTTCCCATTAAGAGATTTGTTTCGAGTACGCGTTTCAATTTCAACCTTCCGATCGTAATTAGCCTGCTTGATCTGCGAGGGCTTCACAATTTCCACCTGGACATCATCCAAGTGGCACCTGACGAACTCCTCATTTTTCACCTTCGCCCATTTGTTGGCCTGCTTCGCATCGATTAGCTTGAAGTTCTCGACATTCTCCGAGTCCTCCGTCGTGCTTAGCATATTCGGCTCATAGTCGCTGACCTCGGCCAGGAACTTTTCACAGTCGCCCAGCCGGCGGGGAAATTCGATGGGCACGTTGAGCGGCTTCAGCGAACAGAACGCGTCCTTGGGCGTTGGCCGCAGGGCGTATCCTTGCGGGCACTCGGCTATGTTCTTGATGCGCACCACGTGTATTAAAAAGACCGCCTGGCGATTGGACTCCCTCAGCAGCTGGTGGAACACGTTCAGCATGGTCGGCAAATTGCGGAACATGCGCACCGTTGCCCACTTGGCGCACCTGCTCGCACCCGGGCTGACCACAATATGCCGATAGGGATCGAGCAGGTAGTAGAAGTTGTCCTTGCACCACAGCGCGTACATCTGATTGTCGATCTGGAACAGGGCGTTGCCAAAGTCCCGCAGGACCTGGCGCAACTCAAACTCAAACTCGTTGCCCTTTATTTGGGGATGTATCAAGAGAAAAACGTGCACCATAAAATAAATATTAATACAAAAAAAAATTAATATAATAAATAAATAATAAATAAAAAAAAAACCACTTGCATAAAAATAATTTAAAAACAATTGTCGCGTGTCTAATAAGGCTGCAAACCGGTTTTGTACCGAACCGGTTTCAAAAACCGGAGCACCAATATTTTTAAAATCATTAAACTAAATTTGTTGGCCAAAAAATCAGCCGAACCTAGGCCGGATCCGAACCATATTTTTTTTTTTTAATAATTTTGTTTAAAGATATTTTACGTCTAATTAAAAATTTAAAAAACATTTTTTAAATTTGTTTATAAATAATAAAATAAAAAATTTTAACAGAATGTGGCGAACCGTGTTTGAACCACAATCAAACCAGATTCACGAACCAAAAGCAGGGTTCATTGACCAGGTTCGCGAACCGAACCCGCGAGACATTGGTTCGAAGCATGAACCGAACTAACGGTAAGAAGTTAATAGAGTATATTGGGTTTGTGCAATGTCTGTCTGGCTGTCCGTCCGTCTGTCTATATATATATATACTTAGTGGGATCGGAAAAGCCGTCTGCATTTTTCTGTTTACCCATTATTTACCCGACAACAAAAAGGGAGGCTATAGAGAAAAAAAGAAACCTCACAGTAAGGAAGAATTGGTGATTCCCACCTGGAAACGTAGATCACAGTGCCAGCGTCCATTGCACACCTTCGGCAGCAGCTCGATCTCCGCCACGAACTGGCCGAGGCGCAGCTGGGTGGGAAACTCGTCCAAATCGATGGGCATCCGAGCGCGCAGACTTGGCCCCCAGCAGCTGCGACAGAGCTCGACGCCGTAGCAGATGAGGCGGTCGAACATGCACGTGTTCCACGACGCCGGATGATCGATATTGGAGGCCAAGATGCCGGCGACGCCCACCAGAACGCTGCTGCAATTGCGCAGGCTGGCCTTCGGATTGAGGGACAGATGGAGATTGCTCTTGAGGTAGGCGTAGTTGTTGCTGATCACGTTGTAGGCGAGCGAGTGCGGATTGGTGTCGCGCAGGAAGATGCGTCCGTCGGGTGTGACCAGCCGCATCACGGCCAGCTCGCGTATGGTGAACGCACCGTTCGCCCTGTCGCCGCTCAGGTCGCCAATCAGCCGGACAACTCTGTCCAGCGTTGGCAGACGCACCAGCATGGCGACGCCGGGCCGGGCGCTGACCAGATCGTCGCGTCGCTGGCCCTTCACGTCCATCACGAAGTACTGGCGGCGCCGGCGCCAGATGAGCAGGTAGCCCGCCCTGTGCAGCAGCAGGCAATAGTGCGCCGTGCGAAAGAAGCTGCGCAGCACCGATCTCAGGTTCTTCATGATGTGCAGCGGTCGCTGATCCGCCGGCCTGTTATCGGCGCCCAAATAGGGCGGCCGCAGCTCCAGCGTAAAGTCGTGTCCCTCCAGCTTGAAGCTGCGCTTGATGTGCTGTCCCACGGCGCTGTAGGCGGCGCACCTTTGCCGCGGCCCGTCGGCGGCATCCTCCTCGGAGCTGGCTCGGAACAGCTCGGCGCCCTCGATCAGCAGCTTGTCAATATTGTCGACGTTCCACTCCTCTTCCGGCAGCACGTAGATCAGAGCGAACGCCTTCAGATAGGTGATAAAGTCCTGGGCAACGGTCAGCTCGTGTAGCTCCTCCTCGAGGCAGCTGCGGGGTCGCTCAGCGGGCAACTTGCCACGGGTTAATCCTATAGCCGAGCAAACCGAGCCGGGCTCCAACACATCGGTCCGCTCCCTGATTCTATTCTGCTTGGAATTTATGCTAATGTGGCTTTTATGTTTGGGCGAACGCTGGCCAGGATGGGGTTCCGATGCATTTTGACCCAAGTACTTGGAACTATGTGGAATAGGATTCGATTAGGCAGGTTTCTTGGGCTAATGGCGGGGCTAATACCCCATATGGTCTGATATACACCTGTAATGGGTTTCGCTTTTGCTGTAGATGGAACGTTTTCGGCTGCCTTTGGACGGACCGTCCGAAAAGCGGAGACTGTTTTGCCAGTTTTTGATGCAATGCATAGTTGCAAAATTTGATAAACCAATTTTTTAGTAATATATATATATATATATATTTATATATATATATGTATATATTTTGTTTTATGTGTTTTTTTGTTTGGAAAAAAATAACCGATAATTGGTTATTTGAATTGGGACAATTACAATAATTTTTAATTTACTCGAATTTCTCTGTTAGGCTTTTGACTTTAAACACAAATAAATACTATTCCTGCTGCATTTCGGGACATTTTGTCATCCCTCAGCTACGAGTTTTTCTATAGCTGCTATATAATACAGTATCGATGAAAATATAAGCTGCCCATAAGGGCCAAAAAGACGTCGTAACTGCTAAGTTTTAAGGTATCTCAAAAATAACAAATGTAAAAACGATGTTCATACAAGAATTTAATATTTGAGCAGTTATCCTATAATATTAAACAATTAATAATATATTTATATCATATATAAGGCGCAAAATTGGCTACGTAATTTGGGATAAACCACTTAAAAATTGTACTTAACTATTGCTGCACATTTCAATTGTATAAAACAGACTGAAATCCAGTGAATACAAATGTTGTATGCAAATTAAGAGTTAAGTTTAATTTATTTTATTAACAGCGATGAGTTTTAAATTACAGTTCTTAATTAATGGGGCCAGGAGCTTTGTTTGGGCGGGGAGCTTACAAGTCTGTGCCACTGCGTGTATTTGAGTGTGTGTGTGTGTGTGTGTGTGCGTGTGTATGTGTGTGTGTTTGTTTGAGTGTGTAGTTTTTACAGTTAGGCTGCCGCATCAACATTCCATGGCCAGCGAGTTGGAGTTCTCGTTAAGCGCCTTGACCCCGTTCTCCATGGGCATGGCCAGGCTGTTGTCATCCATGGTCGCCTCGTGGTGGCCCGCCACCGCTGAGGTTGACGGCCCGACCTCGTCGAGCATCATCTGCGGGTCGTGTCCGTTCTCGTGGCCAGCGCCGCTGCCGTTGCTGTGGCCGTCGTCCCAGTTGATCTTGAAGCGGGTCACGCGCGGCTTGCTGGCCAGGATGTTGCGTGTCAGCTTATCGAAGAGCGGCTTCGGCGGCGGATTTTCGCGCATCTCCTGGTCGGCGTAATCGTTGTTCACGTAGTAGCCGACGCGCACGAATTCCTGGCCGCGATACGAGCAGGTCAACAGGACAATTGTGACGCCGACGGCATCCGGTTCGGGGATTTTGCTAACATCTGGCGGATCGGCCTGGAAGACGAATATGTGACGGCCCTCGGGCACGGGGCCCACGTAAATCGTGTCCAGCACTTGGTCGTACTCCTCAGACTCCGCGGAGCCCACATAGATCATTTTCCACTCGAGATCCTCCTTCAGCTCCTCGATGCACTCGAAAGTCAGTTCGAATTGAAACGGATTGAAAAAGCTGCTCGGATTGTCCAGCACCACAACGTTGGTGATGTGCACCTTAGCCATCGCTGACCGTACTGTACGCGCCGGGGACAAAGACTTTTCGGGACAACGATGACGCTAAACGGCGCGCGATTTTTTCTCGTTTTTTGCGTGCGCTGTTGAAATTGCACAAAAGCGATCTAACGATAGGTATTTATACGAATATTTGAGTAGGCACGTGTTTTCTTAACAGTTAACTAACAAGTTCTTTTGAGTTTACTATATTTATATATATGTTTATTTTTGGGTAAGGTGCAAAATGTGAAGTAAAAAATTTAATGGACAACGAATGACAGCAGCTGATAGGCGGCTTTCCCGCCAATTCCAGCTGTCCGTACACGTTCAGACTGCACGATACGACGCTTCTGAAGTCTGGCAACGCTAAAAATACTAACAGGTTTTATTTATGGAGCTGAACCATGATCAATATAATTAATAACAAATATATACGTAATATTTACCCTAACTGCAGCGTATACCATTTCGTATTAAACAAATAAAGACAAATGCCAATCGCCTTATTTGTTCACAAAACGATCAAAAAATAACGGATAGCAGTTGTAACGTTTTGTTCATAATAATTTCGGCTGAACATGTGATTAATGTGAATTACCTAACTGATTCAGTGCAAATTCAACGAAACTATTCAATTGGTTATTTATTAAGCTGTTCAGTCGATTATCAACTGAATTATTCGGTTGGTAAGCCTGAACAATTGAATAAATGAGCAAAACGAATCATTCATGATAGACTAAATAACTAAACATGTGAATAAAATAATAAATAAAACCATATAAAGTGATTGATTTAGGCTATGACTCGAAAGCTAACGTCTGAACATATTCAGCAAATGGAACCAGTTTTCTCCGCTCTAATTTCAACAATACTAACAGTGTGACTAGCTCGCTAGTATTTAAGCTACTTATACCAGGCTTTTCTGGCAAAACTAATCTTGGTCACACCACGAAAGACAGGCCGATTTGGGAGGTGTTTGTGTTAATATAAACTAAAATATAAAATATGATACATCTGACAGGCCAAAACTACAATGCTCGCGATATAATTAAAAACATATTCTCGCCACTAATTGGCGTGCTGAGCAGCAGCTTGGCCGATGACATTTGCCATCGCAACAACTTGTCCTTCGTGGAGCTGCTGCAGCCCTTTGCCAAGCTGCCCAACGACGGTGAGTAAACAAAATACCTGCGCGGGGATATCGGGCAGGCGAAGTGAAGATACAACAATGGAAGCAACTGTAATAGGCCCAGGGGCATCAAGTAATACATGAGTAACTAATGCATTAAAAGTGTCGAGCCCAAGGCCAGAATGTGGTGCTCAAACAAGAGCAAGAGAAAACCCTTATATTAGGAAGGCTGCATATTTAATACCCTTGCAGATGTGCGCTGTAAATCGATGGTTACTTTGTTGTTATATCGACTTGGCTGTTGATACTGATCAAGAATATGTATACTTTATGTTGTCAGAGACGTCTCCTTCTATGCATTATTAAAGAATTGAAAGTATAGTATACAGCAGGGACGCAATTAAGTCATTTAATTTTGTTTGGCACATATATATATTGGCTTCAAAGTTGATTCCCACTTCTTTGTTCCACAGCACACTTTCGGGATGTGTCCGGCACCAGTGTCTCAGTGCGCGGGCTGCGTCTCAACTTCTGCGACGTAGACTGGCGCCCGCCGCAAACGGTGCTCGCTCGGAAAATGCTAAACGAGTCCGTGACGAATGCGCACAATGAGAAAACAAAGGTGGCCACAATTGGTAAGCATTACTAGTATTTTCTCTTTCATTTAACTTTACTAATTAGTCACGCTGAATGCAATTTTTGCAGCTGGCATCGATCTGGAGGTGCCCACGGCGGAACCTTGGTTTGAGCAATGGCGCGAAACCTTTCTGACTGTGCAGTTTCCGGCGGAGCATGAGTTTACACGCCATTTGCTGAGCTGCCTGTTGGTGTTGTCCAGCGCCGATCCGCAGATTGTCGAAACGGCCCAGAAACTGACGCAGCGTGTGCAGCAAATGCAAAATATTACGCCACAAAAGCTGCCCAAGTGGTTCCAGCCCACAGAGGTGCTCAACAGCTATGTGGTGCTGCACGAGGCCAGCCAGGGTGATCTGTCCAAGGCGCAGCAGGGCTTCGAGCTGCTCAAGTCCACATTTGGCGACAACAAGTGCTTCCTGGTTTCGATCAACTCAGTGGAGGCGAACAGCAATACCGACATGCAGGACCACTGGGCGAACTACATCAAACGACAACCGAAGGCCGATGCCGCGATGTCATCCACCGAGCTCAGCGCACCGAAATCGCCACAAGAAGCCGTCTCGGTGATTAGCATGCCAGCCATGCAAATGTCTCAGCTGTTGGACAATCAGGCGGCACAAGAAAGTGATCTTACCATGCTGCATCCGCTAAGTCCCATGCAGGAGAGCGCCACAGAGGCCATCAATTCCAGGTTCAGCATCAGCAGCGAAAGCATCGCCTCGCAGACAATCAATCCGAATGTGTGGGCCAGCGAACTAGACGCGGATGCACCGCACGGCGGCTGTCTGGCTGCACGTGATATCGAAAATTTGCGTCACTTTGTGCAGGACTATGCGGTGCGCGCTCTGATACCCTACATCGAGCATTTGGTTGTCGCACTCAGCGAAGGCGTTACCAACAAGAAGGGTGTCAGCAAATCCCTGCTGAGTGCCACAAAACGTTGGTTCGTCACCAGCAAACCTGGCGCTGGAGCCAACAATCAAAATGCCGTCATGTAAGCTAGACAAATATAACTGTATATAACTGATCATTTGCATTGTTGTTGTTGGTTTAATATTACTTGTACTATATAAATATACCTTCATTCTCTTCACAGTTATACGAACGAATCGGCCGAGCTGCAAACACGCAAACTGGGCGATCTGTACTTTATGTTTGGCCACTATAACTTGGCGTTCCAGTCGTATCACCAGGCTAAGCGGGATTTTAATGCGGACTCCGCCTGGCAGTATTATGCGGGCGCTTTGGAAATGGCCGCGCTGTCCGCCTTTATGCTGGGCACATCGCATCGGAAAACCTACGACTACATGGAGGATGCCATCGTCTGTTATTTGACCGTGTGCAAGTGTGTAGTCCAGCTCAACTTTTATTGATTTTTTTTTGTTTTCATCAAAATTTAACTTGCGTTACCGTTTTCTGACAGACTTCAGCAGTTTGCCACGCGTGCTACGCTGCTCAGCATGGAGTGCCTGAAGACGGCGCGTCAGTACGGCGAGGTGGCCAAGCAGCTGATACGCATGACCAGCGAGGAGTCGGACCTGCGCTCCGCACTGTTGCTGGAGCAGGCGGCATATTGTTTCCTTGTCACACAGCCGCCCATGCATCGCAAGTACGCGTTTCACATTGTGCTCGCCGGGAATCGGTATTCGCGTGCGGGACAGCGCAAGCACGCCTATCGCTGCTACCGTCAGGCTTACCAGGTGTTCCAGCAGCGCCAGTGGAGCCTCGCCGAGGATCACATACAGTACACGGTCGCCAAGCAGGCGTATATGCTGAAACAGCTGGAGGAGGCGAGTCGCTCCTTTGCCCACTTGCTGCGTCCAGGCAGCTTGCAGAGTGCCCAGCAGCAGAGTAGCTTCCTCAAGGAGTACATTCAGACGCAGAACGTGAGTCGATCGCTCTTGTTGCTTATTTATGTACTCAACTTTAATATGTGCCTTTGCAGGAGCTACTCAAACGCAGTCCGGAGCTGGGCCTCTTGCCGCACGCCCTGCCCCAGGTTGTGCAGTCCTCGGTGCGTGTTCTGACGCTTGTGCAGCCGCCCAGCGTTCAGCCGCCACAGGTGCCGGCCAGCAACATAGACATCAACTCGAACTTGACCGAAGATGAATCCATATGGCACAAAATTGAGGAAATGCTTGTCATCACGGCCGCCTCCAACAAACCGTTTGTGTTTAAGCCGTCTCGTTATTTGTACACCAAACAGCAGCCGGCCACAGAGTGTCCGCTGGCCGTGCAGGGCGAGCCCATTGAGCTGGCCGTGACGCTGTCCAACAGCGTTCGCTGTGCCATTACATTATCAGACATTGATCTGCTTTGGCGGCTAACGCTGGACAACGAGGAGGTGCTCTCCAATCTCTGCGTTTACGAGCAGTCTTCGGACAGCGCCAGCAAAGCGGCCGTTAGTGCAGCCATTAAGACCAGCTGCCTGTCAGCCTTGGAGCTGGCGGATCAGGCTGAGCAGCTGCTCCACTTCAAGCTAACACCCAAGCTAACCGGCCGATTATCGATAGTGGGCGTGGTCTGTCGCGTGGCTGCCAAAGCGGAGCCAACAGCCAGTTTATTGGGTCTCTTGCAGTTTGAACCGCAGCGCCTTAAGCCCGCCATGGCTAAGCAATCCTCCCAGACGCTGCTGGACAACCGGCTGAGCATCAAGCTGGTACCGCAGGTGCCTGCCCTAAGTGTCAGCTTCAGTCCGGTGCCCAACGAGCTGCTCGCTGGCGAAATTGTGCCCGTTTCCATAACTCTGCGTAATTTGGGCATATCGCCAATCGAGGAAATCTATTTGGGCTGCGATAATCCTCGTTGCGTGACGCTCCTCGATCACCAGAACAACGAAATGCCATTAACTATACTCAGCTGTAAGTGCATGAACTATCCGTTTAATATTTACTTACAAGTATTCATTTCTTACTTGCAGCTCTGCGAAACCTCTCGAATGACAAGCTGGTCAAGGATAAGGAAATTCGACGTCAACGCGTTTTTCGCTTACTGCAGCGTACTGGACAGGCTGCACTGGATGCACAGCAGGGACATACAATATCCATGTGGTTGCAGGCACCAAACACCGCTGGCACCTTTACGCTACGTCTGCTCTTTTACTATGCCCTGCCGGCTGCTGCCAATGCGAACATCAAATATCGTCTGGTGCGACACATTTGGCAAGTGCAGGTGCAGAGTTGCCTGCAGGCCGAGGCCACCTGTGTGGTCAGCAATGCGGTGAGCCGTGAACTGGGTCTAGATGTTAGCCTGAGAAATGTGCATGCGGCACAGTCAACGGAGGTGTACATTAATTCCTTGGCCTTATACTCCAAGGAGTATTTGTTGAAGCCACACAATTTGTATAGTAAGTAAACTTGGAACGCAGAAGTTGACAATTTTGGATTAAAATTCCTTTCACTTTCTGCAGTCATGAACAATATGGAAGTGTGCGCCGGCCAAGCAGGCGCCCATTGCCTCAAATCGGCCAAGTGCTGCAGCTTTCAGTGCCGCCTGCAGGAAAAAGATCAAGTCAATCAACTCAAAGATCTGCCCACACTCAAAACCGTATTACAAACGCGCTTGTCACGCTTAGATATTATGCCGGCACAGCATGCACAGCAATTGGAGCAGCATGCGCCCCAGCTCCAGGAACCGCACAGCTTTCTGAGCAACGAGGAAACCGTTTACTTCAATACCAACATCGGCACGGAGGAGTTCAATGCCAGTGTTGCCAGCTATGAGCCACATGCCACCGTCGCGCTCAACTGGAGTGCTCTGGTTCTGAAAGACAGCGTGCAACGTCTGGCCAGCGGCTGGCACTTTATAAAACTATATAGTCTCTATGAGACCGGTAGCTGTCCAGCCGTTGGCGACGCTTTGCTCAGGCGGCGACTGTCCACGGGTGAGGTGCATAACAAGCGCGAATTCCAACTGCCAGATGATGGAGGCAACGAAGCTGCCAGCGAGCCATTAGCTGACGATGACATGGCCGACTTCTGGGAGCCAAATGAACATTATGTCGGTCAGCGCTGTCTGCTGGAAGATGAGACTTTTGTGCTAACAGCTAGAGCCTAGATTAACTTATAAACGTTCCAAATGCAGTGTCTTTTGCGTGTGATTATACAGACCCCCCACATATGTAGCTAATAAAACAGATTGTTAAACCTCGTGTGTGTAATGTAAGAAAACTGAATACTTTACTCGAGAGAATATAACAGTATAACACATGGGTACATTGTATATACTATATAAACAAAGTTTAATTTTATTTTTGATGTATACTTGACTTGGAAATGGTATACGAATGCTAGATTTTGGTCTCGGAGATCGAAGCTAATGTCTTTTATATTTGTTAATTTTGTACACCCAATTTCATATAAGAAAATGTCTGCAGTTTATGTGTTAATTGTTAGTTTATTAGTTGATTGATTTAAAAATGTATTAGTTTTACACGCTAATAAATTGCTTAAACTTGTAACATTAAAGTATTGTTAATTGCTTTTTGGTATTTATGTATATATGTAAATCATAAGCCGTGTTGACTAGACGACGATGCGGTTGCTTCATTGGATGTGGATGTGAATGTGATGGCAGCGCAACGTAAATTTCTTGGTGGCAGGATATATTGGTTTTGGATTATTGGCTTTAAGCCCGCTTCTTGCTCATGTAGACACGTCCGCACGCGTACAGGACGTGTGTGCAGGCATAAATGTTGCCCATGGCGCTGCCCAGCAGGGCACCAATCACATTTGGTATGGGATACGCCTGCCAGTCGCGTCCCCAGTCAAGCGGGGCCACCACGCTGCCAGCCCAAGCACCCAGAATACCGCCCAGCGCATTGTACTTGAACAGATGCAGCGCCGTGTCCTCGCACTTGGTTATGAAGTCCGGCTTCTCGCAGAAGCACACCTGCAAAGCGCCGCCGCCGCCCAGCAGGAAAACGGTTGGCGAAACTGTCAGAAGTGTCATCAGCAACGACAGCACAAACGTCTGCTCGTAGTTAGCCAACACTGGCGCGCCGAGAATGATGCAGATGAACGCGTAGAGCAGCGTGCACAGAAACTGCAACGTAAGTCCGCCGAGCAGTTCACGTGGCGTGAAATAGGCGGCTTTTTTCTGTCGCTGCTTGACCGTCAGCACACCGTCCTCAATGCGCCCGAAGAAGCGGGCCAGTATCACTTTGAGCAGCTCGCCAATGAACACAATTGGCACGATCAGCGAATCCCAGAAGCTGCCCAGGTGCGCCCAGTTGCGACGGTATTGCATGTAGGTCATGCAGATAAGAATGGTGGCCAGGCTGAGCGACACATGGAAGAGCTGATGTTTGGTCTTTTGCTGATCGAAACGCGATACCATCTTGCCAACGAAACACGAAAAATTTCCAACTATTTTTCTATTTACTTTCGATTCAGTTATGGATGTGTCGTTTGCGACAGTTCGATTAGAAATAGTGATGCGCTAAATTTTTAATAAATATCGATGGTTAATATAAGAAGAAGAAAACATTTACTGTGCTAAGCCTGAATTCAGCATATATTAACAAAATTTGTATCCGATTCCACTCTGGCCAACAAATCTTATATATGTAGACTTTACATTTTGTTATTCCTTTAGTAAGTGTCCGTTGTCGGTAACACGTGATGGCAAAATTACCGCTTTATTATTATTATTTTATTATTTTGCTTTGTCCTCCTTCAAGTCGAATAATTGTGCTTCGAAGTAGGGAATTTGCTCATCTTTAAATATTAAAAACTGTGAATTACTCTGGGCGGGTGTTGCAACATATTTCACATACTTTACATATTCAACATTTTCAAAAAAATTAATAAATGTTGATCGTAGAATCAGGCTTTTCAACTTCTAATTCCATAAAAAATAAAATTGTGGGAATTTATGTATAAAATTAATCATATTTTTTCAGAATGTTTGAATGGATTATGTTAGATTTATTGGCCACTATCGATACAATAATAACGAAGTACATACAATACAAAAATGCGAACTATCGATATATAAGTATGTAATGTATCGATAGGTGTGCAACTATTTTGTCGCGCGGTGCTGTCATTTCATCAGCGCTATCACATAATCACTTTACACTTTAATTCTTTGCTGCTGCGGCACTTGTTTTTTGAATAAATTGGCATTCGGGTACACGGAAATTAGTGCAAAAAATGTTTTCACGCGCCGTACGTGTTCGTTGCATGCTCCGCAGCTTATCCACAGCGGCCGCCTGCACACGCAATCGGTATACACAAAATTCGATGGTCGAATATTTCAACGAGGTGCGGCTGCTGCGGTACAAGGGAGCTGTCTCTATGCTCCAGACACAGCGCTACTTCAGCCGCAAGCGGGGCGATAACGAAGACGACTCGATGGCCGATGCGGAGCCCGAACTATTGGCCGATCACCGCGACATGCAACAATTGCCGGCGACCGTTGCCGTTCCCGATGTCTGGCCCCATGTGCCAATGCTGGCGATGCGACGCAATCCCCTGTTCCCCCGATTCATGAAGATTGTCGAGGTTGATTGTATGCTAAACTTTGTTATTGTATCTGTCTTAATCGCATTTTGTCTTCATATAGGTCTCTAATCCGATCATAATGGATCTGCTGCGACGCAAGGTGAAGCTGAATCAGCCGTATGTGGGCGTTTTTCTCAAAAAAACCGACGGCGAGGATGAGCTCATACACAACCTGGACGATGTCTATTCGGTGGGCACTTTCGCCCAGATACAGGAACTGCAGGATTTGGGCGATAAGCTGCGCATGGTTGTTGTCGCCCATCGACGAATCAAAATAACCGGCCAAGTTGAGGATGTGCAGCCATCTAAGCAGCCAGGTAAATGCCAGATATTGACACTACCCAAATCTTGTGACAATTGCGTCGTCTCTTAACTCCCAGTGAAAATGACAACTTTGCATTATCCACTCTTTAATATAAAATTACGCATCCCAGCTGAAGATCAAACGGCGGGCGCAGCGGATGCTGCAATAAAAGCGGCCAATCGCAGCGCACGCAAGTCGCGTGGACGGGCACCACGGCGACAAATGCAGAAACTCAACGAAGAGGCCAGCGCTCAAGAGCTTGTGCAGAGCCAAACGCTGGAGCCGCCGCTGACCAGCGGACGTGTGGACTCCAAGGCGCCACCCACAACAGCCAATGCGACGGAAACGGAAGCGAAGGCAGCGCCCGCCGATGATACGGCCGATAAGAGCACTGAAACGACGACAGCAACAGCGGCGTCGCCCGTGCTGATTGTGGAGGTGGAGAATGTTAAGCAGCCGGCGTACAAACAAACCGAAGAGGTCAAGGCACTAACACAAGAGATTATCAAAACTCTACGCGATATTATCACCATGAATCCATTGTACAGGTAGGAGGCAATATCTTCAGTTTAATAATTTAGCTATCTTTGATTCTTTTATTTGATTTAATCTTCATATTTTGTAATTTTTACTTTGTTAATTAGTTATGCTTATTACTATGCTAGTTAAGCTAATTTAGAAGAAATTAATTTGCTTTTCAAGCATTTTGCATGATCAGTATACTACTTCTATACATTTATCTAATAGGCATGCCGATTTTTTTAATTATAGAGAAAGCTTACAGCAAATGTTGCATCAAAATCAGCGAGTGGTTGATAATCCCATATATTTGTGTGACTTGGGCGCCTCACTGTCCGCTGGCGAGCCTATAGAGCTACAGAAAATCCTCGAGGAAACGGATGTAAGCTGTCTATATTGCACCAGAAATTGGAACTGAAAACTTATCCAACTGATTCCCTTTAGATACCTCAACGACTGCTGCTCGCGCTGGCGCTGCTCAAAAAGGAATTGGAGTTGTCGCGATTGCAGCAAAAGATTGGACGCGAGGTGGAAGAGAAGGTGAAGCAGCAGCACCGCAAATACATACTCCAGGAGCAGCTGAAGGTGATCAAAAAGGAGCTGGGCATTGAGAAGGACGACAAGGATGCGATTGGCGAAAAATATCGCGAGAAACTCAAGGACAAAACTGTGCCGGAGAGCATTAAAACTGTCATCGACGAAGAGCTAACCAAGTTGAACTTCTTGGAAAGTCACAGCTCGGAATTCAAGTGAGTCACTGCTCCTGAAATATGAATGCGTCCAGTATAATTAGCTGTCCTCCTTTTTAGCGTAACACGAAACTATTTAGACTGGCTCACCTCGTTGCCTTGGGGCGTCATCAGTCCCGAGAATCTGTGCCTCGACAAAGCAACCGAAATTCTAAACAACGATCACTACGGCATGGAAGACATTAAAAAACGCATCTTGGAGTTTATTGCCGTCAGCTCGCTCAAGGGCACCACGCAAGGCAAAATATTGTGCTTCCATGGTCCGCCCGGCGTTGGCAAGACGAGCATAGCGAAGTCCATAGCACGTGCCCTAAATCGCGAGTATTTCCGCTTCAGTGTGGGCGGCATGACGGATGTGGCGGAGATTAAGGGCCATCGTCGCACCTACGTGGGCGCCATGCCTGGCAAACTTATACAGTGCCTGAAGAAGACCAAAACGGAGAATCCGCTGGTTCTCATCGATGAGGTGGACAAGATTGGCAAGTGAGTAAAATAAGCGCAGCATTATCGATGGTTAATTTTTACTAAAAGTCGTTTCTCTTTTACTCAGGGGCTATCAGGGTGATCCCAGTTCTGCGCTGCTGGAGCTGCTGGATCCCGAGCAGAATTCCAATTTCCTTGACCATTACTTGGATGTGCCCGTCGATTTGTCGCGTGTGCTATTCATTTGCACAGCAAATGTTGTGGACACCATACCCGAACCGCTGCGCGATCGCATGGAACTCATCGAGATGTCCGGATATGTGGCCGAGGAGAAAGTGGCCATTGCGCGACAGTATCTGATACCGCAGGCTATGAATGACTGCGGCTTAACGGAAAAGCAGATCAGCATGACCGAGGATGCGCTGAATATGCTCATACGCAGCTATTGCCGCGAGTCTGGCGTCCGTAATCTGCAGAAGCAGATCGAGAAAGTCATACGCAAGGTGGCGTTCCGTCTGGTCAAGAAGGAGGGCGATCAGTTTCCGGTGAATGCCGACAATTTGACAACGTTCCTGGGCAAACAGGTTTTTAGTTCCGATCGCATGTATAGCACAACGCCAGCGGGCGTGGTCATGGGCTTGGCCTGGACGGCAATGGGTGGCTCCTCGTTGTACATTGAAACCTCCAAACGTCACATACGCGCCGAGAAGCCCGAAACCAATACGGGAACATTACATTTAACTGGTAATCTGGGCGATGTGATGAAGGAATCCGCACAAATCGCTTTGACCGTGGCGCGAAACTTTTTGTACACACATGATTCAAAGAACAAGTTCCTGGAGCAGGAGTAAGTGTGCTCTCAAGCATTTTTTCGTTGTTCTTTATTTTAACTCATTTATTTGTCCTGACAGACACATTCACTTGCATGTACCTGAAGGTTCCACGCCCAAAGATGGCCCCAGCGCTGGTGTTACCATAATCACGGCCTTGGTTTCGCTGGCCACAGGCAAGCCAGTGCGTCCGGATGTTGCCATGACGGGTGAGGTCTCTCTCAAAGGCAAGGTTCTGACCGTGGGCGGCATTAAGGAGAAGACCATTGCAGTAAGTCTGTTGGAAACTAACTCCATTCGCAAGTCTCACTCAACATTTTGCTCAACAGGCTCGTCGCAGCGGCGTCACCGTTCTTATTCTGCCTGCTGACAATAAGAAGGACTTTGAGGAGCTGCCCAGCTTCATTACCGACGGGCTGGAAGTGCACTTTGCCAGCGAATATGAAGATGTCTATAAGATTGCCTTTGCGGACGCCGAGCTAACGACCGTAAAGAGCGAATGTGACAGCACAGCTGAGGCGCCGCGTGCAAAGATACCCAGCGTGGCCACGGTAGCTGCTAAGACAGGCAGCTCATAGTCGTAGCCACTAAGTTTAGGCTAAGCATTGGGTTGGGCCTCGGGGACACAAACTGAGTTCATATACACTACTTAGATATGGCTAATGTTAACAAGTTTATTTGTATCTACATAGGTATATATATATGTATTTAGAGCAAAGCATTTGTTGAGCTAATGCCAAGTAAATTGATTATAAATATTCATATTATATGTCTGCATTGGATATGACCCATTCGAGAAAGCGATCGACTCGCGTATATATGCCGGGACGTTTCGGTTCGCCACACCGCAATCCCCAGGAGACAATGCCAATGGTGACCCAGCGCTGATTGGGCAACTGCACCAGCAATGGACCACCGCTATCACCCTGGCAGCTATCTTGGCCGCCCTCCGGCAAACCAGCGCAAATGGCCGTATCCGGTATATGTTCCGCAATGGCAGACTGACAATCCGATTGCTTCCACACCGGCAAATTTGCCTAGAAAAATGGGACAGACGATTGTTATTTGATTTGGCAAATGTTGACAGCCTCACCTCCATGAGAATCTTGGAGTGTGGACCGTTGAAATTAAGTGTGCCCCAGCCCATGACAACGGCATTGCGTCCCGTCCAGTCTTCAGTTAGCGGCGGCATGCACACCGGCCATATGTATGTATTAAAGAGCGTCGGCCGCTCGATGCGTATGATTGCAATGTCATTTTCATATGTTGTGGGATTGAAGTCCACATGGAGCACCATGTTCCCAATGCGAAAGTCGCGCGCGCGCGTCTCATTCATTTGCTGTTTGGATTAGCCGGGACTATGACTTTTGCCAATCAGAAAAGGATCACATATATTTACATGCGTATTGTACTCGCCCAGTCGCACAAATATATCCTCCTTGGGGCACTTGTACAGGCAGTGGGCCGCCGTTAGCACGTGACGATCCGTGATGAGCACACCGCCGCACCAGACATGGGAGTAGCCTTGGCGCAGCAATGCCGCCATCCACGGCCATTCATCGGACTCTGCCGGACGGCCGCCGCTAATCCTAGGGAATTGACGTGTCGTAATGCCGCAGCCCCGTTGCTCCGGCCTATTGATAATGCGTGGTGTTTCGTCTTCGGATCCGCTCACAATCTGGGGGCTAGAGCGTGAAGAAGTCGTCTGATCCGTGCAGCAAATGCCGATGGCACTGTGAAAGCGAATAGAGTTTTAAATGAGCCTTAGCTAACATGTTTACTTGGCGTCACCTTTTCTCAATGATGCACAGCTGGGAGACCAGGCGCCACACGTCGTCCTTCAACTCCGGCATGCGACAGTAGATGATATGACGACAGCGTCCGGTATCACCAAGGGACGTGCGGCAAGCACCGTAGTCCTTGTTTTCCTATGACACGCAAATGCGCAACAAGTCAAAGGAATATGTATATTAATGCACATTAAACAGGTACCGTAACTGTTATAAGTTGTCAAATAAAAACTTTTCAAACAATTTAATTCATTTTATTTTAATGTTGCTCAAAATTATTGAAGAATAGCAAAGTTATAAACAAATTTTACATTGTCCAAAAATTGAAACTCAAATATTTCTAATCCAAGTAAATATTAACACTTAATCCGTAATCAATTTTAAGTAAGTTTTAAATGATTACTATTTTTCTGTTTTTTTTTATATTTTATTTATTTTAAACAGTCGACAAAGCGATTTCTAATAATATCACCGACACGGTGGGGGTATTTTATTTGCCAGTCCGGCCGGCCAACTTTGCCCCTAATAACAGCTAATTATTGTCAGTGACGTTATTAGAACCTACAGCTAAATAGGAAGGTGTTAGTAGTGGAAATATAAATTTAATTTAAATTACATACAAAATATTCAGCAAAAGTGAAAGAAACAATATTAATAATAGTAATAATTAGTCTTTGATAGAAAGAAGAAAGGAAAGAGGCAGATATGGAAAATCACTGACTCGATGGGGGTATTTTTTAGCCCGTCCGGCAAGCTATTATATTTAAGAATAAATTTTCTTCTCTCTCTCGTATTATATATTTTACCATTTTATATACATATATATTTTTTTATAGCTCTGGCGATCATGGACTTTGTCTAAACATACACTAGTCTAAATTTTAAAACTGTATAAAGAAACATTTATATTTTAAGGCTTAAAGAATTTTACCATATAGTTTTCAAAGTTCTGGCTTATAGAGCTTATGGCGTTGAGAACTCACCAGTATTGGGGAAGCACCTTGAACTGGTGCCTGTCGCTTGCTTAAACGATGACGTGATAGAAAATCGGATACGCCGGCATTATCAGTTTTATTGTTCGCATTGAGCCGGGCATATTGCGAGTTCTCTGCGGCGCCCCACAGGAACTCATCGTTGTCGTTAAGTTCCAACAGATCTGTGGCACAAAGGCAACGGAATCCGTCAAATCGTTAACTACTCCAACTGCTTAACCCACCTGTGAACTCCGTGGAGTAACTTTTGGACAGCGCCAGCTCAAATGTGCAGCTGAGCAGCGCCACAAATATAAGATGCAAGCACTTCATCTTTGCCTTCAAAACTGAATGCGAAAAAATATATACTTCTCACAGCTGCAAATTAAATTTAAATTTTTATCGCGTGCCGCTTCCGTCGCCAGCAATCGTGACTTTGTTTTTGTACGGCTTTTAGCAAGCTGATGAAGCTGAGCTGCGATGTCTCAGGCTCTCTCTCTCACTACTCTCTCTCTCTCTCTCTGTCTCTCTCTCTATCTTTTGCTCCAAGCTCAGCTTGGATTATAATTGTTCACCTTGCATGTGAACTTGTTTGTTTTGGATTTTCCTTATATAATCATTCAATATATGATGTTTTCAAAACGCGTACTTTAAAGTTCACAGCGAAACAATTTAATACCGAAAGCTCAAGCTCTGGAGAGCGTCTAACCGAGCTGCCGACCGTGGCAGTCCCTTTATATAAAAACATCATTGAGATATATATTAATTGTATTTATGGCAACTATATAGTGCGGGCTTATCAGTGGGGAGAACCTCCGGCATGCCGGTCCCTTTTAATGCTTATGAGTCGAGAGCTAGACCTAGTTTCAATTGCACATTGTCATTGTTACCCATATTAGAAGATAATCAGTATCCAAAGCTAATGTTGCTCGGCAACATGTTTTTAACCTGGCATTGTTGCCCATAAACTCGGCGAACGTGTCTCGCATTGCTAATGATGCGGTTCGGCGGGTTTCGATTCCATAGAAGTCGGTTGAACTATAGCCAAATGCAATAAAAAATATCTAGCTAAATTATATATTTAATTACCTAACATGGCCGAGTGTCAGTTATACATCAAACAATAGATTTATCATCGAAACCGGACTGGGAAAAGAACATATCGTGTGGCAGAAGTTGACGGAAGCTCTCAGCAATAATATAAATAGTAATAAGTAAATTTCGCAGGCCCTATACAAATAATATATATTTTTTGCAGAGGTATTACGATCGGTCCAAAAATGAATTTAAATTTCCAGCGCACATCTTCTATTTGTCTGTACTAGTATTTTATTCTCGACACCTCGAAGATTGATGGATGATAGATTGTCAGGAAAAAATTGTGTTGAATAATCTTTTCCTTTTTTTCAAGAATATATTTGTAAATTAAAATATATTTTCAAGTTGCAATTAAAAACACCATTTTGTCAAACTCCTTTGAAACATAGTTACAATTTATTGCTGATATTTGTTAACTAAATACAACAGTATTTTTAGCATTATGCACATTATTTCATAATACACATATCGTCAAGCAACGCAAAAAAATCGTAACTAAAGAAATGTATAAACGTTATTTTTATGGCACTACTAAGAAAACTTGTACAGGTCTTATAAAAATCGCTTTGTTGTTAGATTGTTCGCTATTTTCACTTAGTTATTGTTTATCTCCTTTTTGTTTTTAGTTTTGGTATATATAGTAGATAGATATGAATAGTCTCCAAAAGGGGTCTCACAAAAATATAAGTAGAGCGTGTCGTGTGGAAACCTATGCGGCATAGAAAGTTGTACGGTATTGCGGTGTAAATAACTAAATTTATCTAACATTACAAGTAAGTATATATGTATATAAAATCAGTACACATTTATATGCTTGTATATATATGTATATTAGTATTGAAAATCTGATTTGTGACAACATTCACTACTACACACACGCAGGTTCATATACACATCTATATGTTAGGGTTACAATACATATATGTATGTAACTATATTGTAAAGTTATAATTAGGTGGAGTTTGTTCAGTTATATATATGTATGTGGAATTAACTGTTTTTATGTAATGCTTACATTGATTGTGACATATATATTTTTTTTGATTCTTAAGTTCAATTTAAAGTGATGTGTTCATAATTAGTTTTTTAAATCATTTTTTTTAGTCATTTCTTATCTAAAAGTTGCTTGTGCTTTTTGGACTGCAGTCGAGTCGTTATTTGATTTGCTTTCTTTAATATTTGGATCACATTTAGGTTAACGAAATCATAAAGTAATGTGGATATATATTTTATTCCAATTGGGGACAGTTTTTGTCTCATCTTAGGAGCTTTTGAATGCTGGGGAAGACTTCAGTTTGTGCATTTTTTTTGTTTTGAGCAAGGAATATTTAGATAGAAAACCAGTAATTTGTAAACTCAAGAAAAGCTTGTGATATATGGATGTGCTCATAGCATATAGAGATTGTTCAATTTGATATATTGTGGTATATTTTGCGGTTATGTGTATACAATAGCTATAAAACACACTTTTTCTTATATTGGCAGCACAATTACCAAAGAGTGTTCTTTTCTTCTTCTTAGTAGCAGTTTGTTCAATCATACGCTAATAATGCCTATAACTAATGGTCATTCAAGCGCTGTTTTGATGATTTCGACCTTCATTTTTTTCTTTTTAATACTCGTTCACGAAGTGAAAAGTCCACGAGAATCTATATATTTTACAGTTTCAGAGCTAGAGTGACCAAATTTGGTGAAAATCAATATTTTTTCAACAATGTCCAAGGTGCCAAGGTCACAGGACAAGGTTTAGACAGTTTTCGCCTTACTTTAGCTGTTGTCGCACTGTGAACGAGTATTGAGCAGTCGGTCACACCCGACTGCAACGTGCTTACTTGTCTTTTTTGATTACAATTCTTAGACTTAACTTAGGCTTTTGCTTTGAATGCTCGATTTTAGTCCACCAGCCGCACGCCCGCCTCCACATCCTCGGCCATGGTGACGCCCTTGACCTTCTTCTTTCCATCCGCCGATGGCTTCTTCTTGCTGAGCGCCAACGTCTCGGGCTCATCGTGCGCTTGTTGTTGCCGCTTGCCACCGGCTGTGGCGCTGGCGCTGGCGCTGTTGCTGCGCAGCTTGAAGCGCGTCGTGGCAGCGGCCGCATTGTTGTTGGCACAATTGCATATGGCATCGAAGATGCGCACCACAAAGCCGCGGGCGCGATTCACGACCTTGCCGTTCTTAAAATCTGGTATGGCGAAACCTAAAGCGATTAGTGCCAAGGCGGAGTCATGTGAAAAGCAAAACGTTAAAAATCGGGTTTCGGTGAAAGGCTGACGAGAAAAGTGCAATGTAAGTACTCGCATGCGATCGAACAGAAAATGACAAAAATGAACATATAACTCAGTAAATATTACATTTCATTAATGTCGCTTTTAATTGCCGGCTGTCAGTGTGACCAGACACGCCCCCCAACAAGCTTATAAAGCGCGCCGTGCAACGCATCTCGAACGCAATTGCGTCATGGCACCAAACAAAGACGCCGTCTCGCCGCTGCTCAGTCACTCGTCCAGGTCCAAATCCTGGCACCTGCTGCTCGGCCTGCAGCTGCTGCTGCTGCCGTCACTTTGCGGCTGCGTGAACATGCAACAGTTTCTGCAATCGCTGGACATGATGCGCAACGGTTGCATTGTCAAGTTTAAGGTGCCACTGGATCTACTGGATCGCATACGTGACGGTGATTTCGACATGGAACCCACTCAAGATCTGCTGGTAAGCGCAGGCAATGAACCTTGTCGGCAAATACCCTACGTTAATGCTCGTCTTTGTTTCCCACAGTGCTATACTAAGTGCGTGGCACAGTTGGCGGGCACTTTGACCAAGAAGGGTGAGTTCAGTGTGCCCAAAGCCTTCGCTCAGATGCCCATTATTTTGCCGCCAGAGCTGCAGGTGCCAGCACAAAATGCGCTGACTCATTGCAAAGATGCGCGTAAGTAAAACGAATCCTAGCTAAATTTAAAATACAAGAGAATGTCAACGGTTGAAAAGTGCTTGCATATTTATATTTTTTATATACACATTCACCCATCTAAAAATACCTGAGAACAATTTTAATAAAATTTGGCTTAGAAACAGTGCCATAGAAGCTATTAAACTGGGTTATATTTTAACATTGCGAGATGGTAACTCTGATTTCCCAAAGGAAATTTAAAAAGCGTTAGTTTTAAAACAGCAGAAGCTTAGTAGAAAGAGACCCGCCTGAAAAACGAAAATTCAGTCTGAAAACCTTATAGCTATTGAATTATCTAAACTAGAAAAGTTTACCGTATCGTAAAATGAAATACTCCAATAGCTAAAAAAAAACACCTCTTCACTAATCGGAAAAAAACTGAGACTTGCTTTTGAGCAGCTTTAACAAAACCCTTTTTACATTTAATAATCGCCCTACTTAATTCTTAAACCATACTTTTAGAATATGATTACTAGTTTGACGACATTTTAGTTGAAAACTCTCGTTTGTAGCGTTTTTTAATGTCACCACGTTTCTATCAGATTTTTAAACTCTAGCAGAGCGTATTAAAATTTTGTCAAGAAATGTGTGGATGGAGACTGCAAACGCAGTTAACTAAAGCAAAATGATGTATAAAAAAAAGGTCAACAGAACAGCAAAATTTTCACATTTAAATGTGGAATTTAGCTTTAACTTTTATAATTCGTGAAATATTTCACCTCAATTTCATAGGCAAAGCTTTGCTATAAAACACTTTCAACCGTTGTCATTTAGATTATTCTGCTTTTAAATGATAAAGTATTTATAATTTGCCAACAGAAAACGCCTACAAGGACACCTGCGCGAAGGTCTACTACACAAGCAAATGCATGGCGGACTTTGATCGTGCACACTTTAAGTTTCCGTAGCAACAGAAAAACCATCAAAGAAAAAAAGTTAAATTTTCAGGTGATTCGGGTGCTCTACTTACTCTGTCGCTTCTCCTTGCCCTGTGGAAAGATAAGTGTGTGTGTGTGTTTGTATGTTTAAATGCATTAACACGTTTCGAATTGACGGATAATAAATGATTAGCCAACCTGTTGCAATTTGTGTGCCTCGAGCGCACGTTTATTGGCCTCCGTTTCGGCGCGTTGGGCCACCTCATCGATGAACTCGTGCAGGACGGCCATGTTGTTGGGATTCTGTTTGAAGTGCTCGATGCGCGCCTCCAACGATTCGGCATCAATGCTGTCCACGCTGTCCGGCGAGGCGGGCTCGGGTTCCGCAAATCTTGCGTGCATTTTTCTTTATATTTAATTTATTGCTTGCGAATTGAGGCGAAAATTTCTTGCTATCGCTGCTCTTGAGCTTTTCCACGCACTCACTGATTTGGTATGTACAAGGAGTTTGCTGTGCGCTGCGCAGTTTTGTTAAAAATCAATAGGTGGCCACTTCAGGTTGCCCCGCACATGCGTGTTGCATGCGTGCAGAGCTGCACGTTGGGGGGTAGGGGGTATAATTTGAAGCACTTGTTGGGGTAGCTTGCTTAATGCCGTTTATTGCATGTTGTATAAACTAAGTTTTACATTTAAATAAGTAGTTTTACGGGGGGAGGGGGGATAAGGCTACTCCAGATGTGATAAATCATCCAGTTCGGGCGGTGCGCGCACTATTTCCGTTTCAATGATCAACGAATTGGCATCCACAATGCTCTGAAATGCGTATAAACAGCACATTAGAGTGGAGGACTTTTAGGGAGTTGGCAGGTACCCAGGACTGCTACACACATTATCATTGCCGCGCGCTGTTAGCAAACTATTTGCACCGCCAACGCCGCAACCACCGCCACCACCACCACCACCAACGCTGCCAGTTGATGATGAATTCGAATTTGAGGCATTGGCGCCATTCGCCGACGACGACGACATCACCACACTGTGCGGTGAGCTGCCACGGCGCACCACCTTCGCCTGCGTCTGCTGCGGCGAGTTCTGCGTGACGATGACAAACTTTTGCGCCGGCTGATTCGCTTGGATGGCGCGTATCTGCGGCAGGGCAGCAACCACAGGGCTGCTAAAGAAATGAACAGAGGGCAATACGTTAATATTTTAAGCTATTGCGTTCGTTGGCTTAATATGCTACGCCCTACACAATTATCAAGTCACTATCCAAGGCATTGACCCGCCCACATCAACTTTAATTCTACGACAAAATTTTTCCCCCATTTAAATTTACATGTATTTTAATATATATTTACCCTCCCAGTCGAAATTTACTCACTACACGTGCATTTTATTCAGGTTCTTGCCTATATCCAAGCTGTAACCATTGCTATAGCTTTTATTTTCTAACCGATCAATTCAATTTTGAATGGTTTGAACCCGAAACTCCAATATTTTACAAATTTTTTTTTAAAATATAGGAATTATGATAATTTTAGACCCAGAGACAACATTAATGAGATTTTGCTAGAAGATATTCTACCTCTTAAATGAAAATGAATACAAATTAAAAATTTGTATTTATTTTATAATGAATATTCTATTTATTCATTATAAAATAAATTAAACTTTTTCTTATACAGATTTCATGCTATCGCTTACAAGTCTACAAAAAATAAAAATAAGAAAAAAAGTTACAATTTTTTTCTTTGTTAATTCCTAAGTAATCTTTCCTAGTGCCGCTTTCTAGATTATTCAGTTTCAGCTGTGCGTTGATGAGTCAGTCAGTCGAAAACATACAATATTTATATAAATGCATATAGATTTCTTACCCCTGCCTCTGAGAGTTCGGCATGGAGACGCGCCCAATTGCTGTGGCCGTTTGGGCGGCGCTCGTTATGGGCGCCGTGCTGATGCTGCTCGAGGAGAGCGTTACGGTGCTATTGGCCGGTGCATTGCGCACCTTCACCACGGCCTGGCAGAGCGAGGGACCCAGAAAGCCAAAGTCAAGCTTATATTCCTCGGCCGTGTCCGGTGCGCCGCGCATTTGCTTCAGTATGGGCGGGCAGCACTTTTGTAGCATGGCGCGTATATGGCCAGCGGCCGTTTTGTCCGTATTGCTCATCGAGGTGCCCAGCAGATGCGGCTCGATGCGTTCCGAGATGAACTTGAGGCGTGGTATGATAAACACTTTAATCACCTCGCCGCCCAGCTCAGAGAGGCCCGCAATGGAACCGTACAGTGAGGACAGATGAGTTTTGTCGTTTTGCAGCGCCTTGCTAAAGATGCTGTGGGGATTTTAAAGGTGAAATGTAATTATTACTTCTTTATCAGATTATAATTTATTAGAATCCGTGCACTAACCGCGTTACTCGCGTTTGCAGGTTGTTTGTGAGCGTGTTGAATGTTTTGCAAATTTGTGCCATCAGGCGAGAGGCAAAGTCGCGCAGTGCCCAATGGTTGTCCAGCTCGGGGCGCATGCACAGCTGCTTGGACACAATGCATGTCATCACGGAGGGTATCAGCTCGTGCAGCTAGAGGAGAGAACATTTCAAAATTGGCCATTTAAAGATGTTTACAGCGACGGCTTACGTATTTCTCTAGGAAGAGCGATGGATTGTCTAGCAGGGCGCGCACCATGCGCATCAAATAGATCAAAAGCGCCAGATTATTCTGGACCACATTCACTTTGACGCCTTCGGCAATAAACGTGCACATGCGCGGCAGCATTTCGTGCAGGCCGGGATCGGAGCCAAGCGACTGCAGTGCTTCGGCGCGCCGCGGCTCGTCCGAGCCGACGCAGGCCTCGGTGATCTCTTTGTAGTACAGTTGCTGCTCCACGGACAACTCGTGTGTGGCCAGCTGCTTGACGTGTATCGTCTCCACGTTCTTGAGCTTGTGGATTTTGCCCGTGGTGGGCTTTCCGGCAGCATCTTTGTTCAGACCCTGGTCCAGCTTAATAACAGGATTAACTGAGTCCAGGAACTGTGAGTCCTTGGAAAGGGGGGGCGGATTTTCGGGCACAGTTGGCTGAATGCCCTCCACAACAAACCAATGGGAGCGCAGCGTCAGATCGAGTGGTATTTTGACCGAGCTGTTGGCAGTTATCTCACTCAGGTCGATCTCCTTGTCCTCCGTGAAATGCAGCTCGCGCCCGCCGCCGGACGCAAAGCGAAAGGGAATAAAGTCCTTGGCCACGAAGCCGTACTGCGGCTCAATGTTGCGCACCTTGAGCGACATGTCGATGTCCTTGACGGACAGCTTTTGGCGCTTGGCGTGGTGCATGAATTTGGCGGCATCCTGCACAATCCGCTTTAGCTTGATAGAAACATCTTCCGCCAGCTCCTTGGCGGCGTCGTCGGATAGGGAGCCCACGCCGATGCTTTCGGCAATTACTTTCATTGACTCGGCTGATATGCTGGAGCCGTACAGCATGCTGCTGGCGGCACTGCTGGTTTTCGATGATTTGTTACTCATTTTAACAAATAAACAATGATTTTTTCACCCAGCAGCAGTGGACTTCTGCTTCTTGCTACGGGTAGAGGTGGGAGACTGTAGATGTGATAACAAAATCTGCTGCCTAGAGCCACAGAACTTGAAATTTCCCTGCGCATCGCAATCGATACCAGTGCTGGTCAATGTCATTAGTAATCGAATGTCTCGATATGCCGAATAATCGATGCAGATGAAAACATCGCTACGTGCTGCCATCCCTAATTCGTAGTTTCTTTTCTTTATTTATGTTCGTACCTTGTGGCTTTTTTGTTTTATTATTGAAATTATAGAATATAGCATGCAAACTATTGCCAACGTAATGCCATAAACAATTTAAAGCCCGTGCCAGTGTATTCGATGATCAGCAATTAAATGCAAGTGCATTGAAGCATGTCGCGTCGCGCCTTTCGAACAAAGCAGCAGCAGTGAAAATTCAACGCGAGACTGCAGGGTGAAAACGGCGCCATTTTAAGAAGCAAAACAAAGCCACAAGCAAAAGCAGCAGGCAAAACTTGAATGCAATGCAATTAAAGGCGCAAAAAGCATTTGCATGTGCTCAAATAACAATTTCATTAACGGTGTGCATAATCAATTAACGCTAAAAAGAAATTACAAAACGTAAGTGTGTGTCTGTGAGAGTGAGTGTTTGTGTGTGTGTGTCTGTTAATTCCTCCCGCCCCCTCAGCCGTTGCTGTGTGTGTGTGTGTGTGTGTGTGTTTGTCTGTCGCGTTTTGTGGTTTGACCTACTTAAATTGTCAAAAAAGTTCTGAACGTGCTGCAATTAATGTGACCAGGCTAATACAATTTCTGTTATTTTCCAAACACACACACACACAGCTCCGCCCTCGAGTCGAAATATGAACAGTGGCCAAAATGAGGCACCAGCAGCAGCACAAAAGGAAAAGGTTCTCGAAACGCAGCAACGTACACAAGAATCCGGCAGCGAAAATGAGGCAAGTCTTGAAACACAAATGTTACAGTTAAGTTTACATGTGACATAGTTGTCAAATATGCACACGTTCCTGTACATATATATTGAAATGTGCCTTAATAATAGAAAATTACACAAGTCCTTGTGAAGCTACCTTTAACCTTTAGTTAAAAAGCCATGAACTCCTTAAGAGGTAGAGGTAGAGATCTGAATGCAAGTTACATTTTATTAATTTTATGTTTGTAGACTATTACAAATATAAAATTAAAAAAATTAACTTGTTTTCAGATATTTAATACTAAACAAAGGCCCGAACCGGTTTGAACCGAACCGGTTTTGAAACAGATACTCCCATATTTTTTTAAAATCATATAACGAACCATAAACCAAATTAGTTGCCCCACAATTCAGCCGAACCTAAGCCCGAACCGAACCATTTTTTTTATTTAAAACAGTTTGGCTTAATTAGGATAGACTGAAAAATGTAACACTAAAAATAA
This sequence comes from Drosophila colorata, assembly GCA_035041545.1. NCBI lineage: Eukaryota > Metazoa > Arthropoda > Insecta > Diptera > Drosophilidae > Drosophila > Drosophila colorata. Next base: position 15,285,609 of record JAWNLD010000564.1, on the reverse strand, counting down.
GAATGCGAATTTGCTAGTAGGTATTCTACCTCTTAATTAATTAAATATAAATATTAAAAAAATAAATAAATTTAAAACTCTGGTTCATTGATGTGAGAAATCAGGTTAACGAACCGAACCCAAAGACAAGGCGCCGGTACAAACCGTAATCTGAATCAGCGACTGTTTTTGTTGGGCCTAAAAATTTTCAAAATTCAAACCAACTCTTTAGAAAAAAAATGGTTTGATTCGGGTTCAGGTCCGGCCGCTTTTTTCGGCAACTGATTCGGGTCATGATTTGAAAAATAGTTGAGTTAGTATGTGTACATAGCGGTTCGGTTTAAAACCGGTTTGCAGCTTTTCTATCCACATATCTGACATCTTATAGATAAGATACTTCTAGTTCCCTACTTATAGCAAAGTAGTTGCCAAAACACAAGTTGTTGCTGAAATTTAATATGTGTTTGTTTTTCAGGAAACCGACTCCATTACGGATCAATCGAGTCAATCGAAGTCTACGAAATCGGCAACACAATTTAGCGTGCAACGTTCGGATATTGACGGGCTGCGCATGAAAATATCGGCCATAAGGAACCCGCCCACAACAACAATAGCTGCAATAGCTAGAAAAGAAGCAGCAGCAACAACAACAACAACGGTGGCCACAGTTGAAAACAGTTTGCGCAAAAAGCTGACAAAGGTGCGCAAAATGAGCGAGGCGCAGGAAACGAGTGGCTGCTCAACGACGGAGGCCAGGGACAAGCACAAGGATAAGGATAAGGAGAAGCCCTCGGCAACCGTTAACACAACCAAAAAGATAAAAGTCAAGCGCAGGAAAATTGCGCAAAAGAACAGCAACAACAGCGTTCACAATAATAACAATAATAATAATAGCAATAACCACAACAACAATAGCAATAGCAAAGCGAATCGCACGACTGTGACAGCTTTCAGCTCCGATTCCGAGGATGACTTGCCGCTGAAGGTGCACCTGCAACGCGCGCCGCGTTTGCTGCTAACGGCAATTGGCGCTGGCGCTGGCGCTAACCAGGGCGACAATCACATGGGCATCTCCAGCAGCGACAACGAGGAGTTGGTCAAGGCGGCCGATCTGGTGAAGGCGGCCATCAAGCGCGTGGAAAGCGATGCCGAAGACAACAGCAGCGTGGCGGCAACTGCTGCAAAATCCAAGCAACAGCTGCCGCAATACCAATCAACGCTGCTGCAGGACTTCATGGAAAAGACGCAGATGTTGAATCACACCGGCACCAGTTTAAACGCTGCAGCGGCGCCGCCAAACGCTGCCGCAGCAACGGCTGTCAGCAGCAACAATACACAGCAGCAGCAGCAGCAGCCACGCAAGCGTCGTGGTCGCCCCAAAAAGTTGCAGCCAACTGTTGCGGCTGCAACAGCAGCTGCCCTGCCCGTTGCGGTGCCCACCATCAACGAGTCGGCGGACTCGGGCGTCATTAGCACCACGCCCTCACCCAAGATGCAGCAGCAGGCGCTGATCGGCGACAGCGCCAAGCCGAAGATCGACATGGCCTATCTGGATAAGCGCATGTACGCAACGGCGGAGCGTGTGCTGTATCCGCCGCCGCGCAGCAAACGGCGACAGGGCAACAAGAAGGCCAACAAGGAGGAGCTGCAGCTGGATCCGCTCTGGCGCAAGATCGATGTGAACAAAAAGTTTCGTTTGCGCAGCGTTAGCGGCTATAAAAGCGATGGCGGCGGCGGCCTCGGCAGCGGCAGCGGCGCCACCAATAACACAATTTGCAGCAAAATCCTGGCAGCCAAAAGCGGCTACGTCTCGGACTACGGCAGCGTGCGGCACCAGCGGCACAACCACAACTCGGGCTACAAGTCCGACGCCAGCTGCAAGAGTCGCTACAGCAGCCGCAGCTGCACGAGTCGCCGCATGAGTCGCGCCAAGAGCTGTGGCTATCGCAGCGACTGCAAAGAGTCGGCGACTGGCAAGTCCAGCAAATCGCTGCGGCGACGCCGGCGCGCCTCCATGCTGCGCAGCGGCCACGAGCAGGCGTCGCAAGCGGTGAGCGATGAGCACGATCAGGACATACTGCAGCTGGCGGGCCTCTCGCTGGGCCAGAGCAGCGAGGAGAGCAACGAGTACATCAGCAAGCCCAGTCTCAAGTGTCTGCCCAGCACCAGCGCCAGCAAAAAATATGGCGAAATCAATCGATTTGTGGCCACTGGCCAGTACTTCGGCGGGGCAGCGAAAACGGCAACGGGAGCTGCTGCCGCAGGCGCCAATGCAACAGCAGCGACAGCAACAACAGCAGACCATTTTGTACAAGGTGCGTAACTCAAGGCTTTAAACAATAGTTGATCAGTTAGAGCTGTTAAATAATATATATACTAATAGAATTACTATTAATATATACTAATAGACTATTATATCACCAATATTCATCCGACAAACAAATTGATTTTATGCAATAACTAATTGTTTACTCGGATATCTAGACTGAGCTTACCAAATAGTAGTTAAATTACTTTTTTAACTATTTTTTAAACCTGACAAAAATATAGTCCTCGTATTTCAATGTTTGCTTTAATTACTATGCCAATCATATATTATAATCAGCTTGCTAGCTTTGGTTTTTTATTATACTAACTATTTATTTCGATTCTATTTGTAGGCAAAATGTTGCTGCAGCGCAAGCACTCCATCAGCCAGGACACCATGGTGCCCAGCAAGAGTGCGTGCAAAATCAAGAGTCGCCGCTCGTCCGCCGCCAGCATGTGCAGCAGCTATGTGTCCGGCGCCTCGCGCGTGCGTCGCCGGCATCGACGCAAGAGCTTCAGTCACGCCAAATCGCTGAACATTGACTCCAAGCTGCTCACCGAGATTGACATCATTGCGAGCACGTTTCATGCGCGCTGTCGCATCCAGGACGATCGCTTGACGGCGAGCAGTGGCAAGGAGAAGCTGCTCGCCGATGCCAACAAGCTGCAGGCCACGCTGACAGCGCCGATTGCGGCCACGTTGCCGCTACTTAACGGCGGCAGCAGCAACAGCAGCAGCAGCAACAACGCAGCTGCAGCTGCAGCCACTAAGCCGCTGAAGCGGGCGCTCAAGAAGCGCAAACTGAACGAGCCTTTGATCGACTTTGCCATGCTCTCGGCCAGCGCTGGCAATGCCAATGGCATCGGCATCAGCGGCATCAGCAGCAGCAACAACGGCAGCAGCAGCAACGGCAACAGCGCCAAGCGACGGCACAAGAAGTCGAGCAGCAACAGCGGCGGCAGCAACAGCTCCAGTCCCGACGACCACAAGTTGCCGCTGAAGAAGCGCCATTATCTGGTCACCACGGGCGCCGAGGTGGCTACCGCCTTTGCCAGCAATGGCAAACTGAACGCCGAAGCTTGGGCGGCTGCCGCAGCGGCGGCCAAGAGCAGCGCCAACACGAAAGCGCAAGCGCAGTTCAATGCCAAGAAGCTGACGCCCAAGAAGCGCCATTTGCTGGTCAGCCGGGAGGCCACTGGCGGAGCAGGCAGCACGGCGGGCAGCGCGTCCCCATTGCGCATTGTCGTGGACAACAATTCCATCAGCGGCGGCAAGCTCTTGGACATCAGTCCCAGTTCGCTGTGCTCGCTGAAGCAGCAGCGGCGTCAGGGCGCCAAGGCAAAGAACTCCACGGCGGCCAGTGCGGGCGCAGCGGCGGCGCGGGAGTTGCCACAGCAGCTGCAGTCGCCGGCGGGCAGCAGCAGCTGTCCGCCGCCGGGCATCTTTGAGCCCTCCGTGGAGCTGGAAATACAAATACCGATAGCCAAGCTCAATGAGGCCGTCATCACGAAATCGGAGGTGGAATCTCCGCTGCTCGCCGCACTCGACATCAAAGAGGATGCCAACAAGAAGGAGCAGTGCCAACGCGTGCTGGAAACGCTGCTGCACAAATCTGGCGGCAATCTGCTGCTCAAGCGCAAGCGCAAAAAGATCAATCGCACCGGCTTTCCCACGGTGCGACGCAAGAAGCGCAAGGTGAGCATCGAGCAGTCGGCGATTCCACAGCCACAGCAGCAGCAACTGCAGCTGGAACAGCAACCGATGCAACAACAGCAGCAGCAGCAGCAGCAGCAACAGCAGCTGCAGCAGCAACAGTTGCCGACGCGCGAAACACGCAGCAGCAGCAGCCTCACAGCGGCTGTGGCCATGGACTGCGAGCGCGTGCCGCAGGCGGGCGAGGCGCGCGAAACATTTGTGGCACGCAGCAGTAATCAGCGCACGCCGCGTTTATCCGTGGTTGCCCTGGAGCGCTTGCAGCGACCACAAACACCGGCTAACAGTGGTGGCAATGCCAGGGGCAGGCCACGCGGCCGCGGCAGACCCAGGCTGCAAAAGCCACCTCAACAACAACAACCACAGCAGCAACAGCAGCCGCAACAGCAGCCGGCAGATCCGCTCGTGGAGTTGCAACCAGCCAAGAAACGCGGACGCGCAGCCAAACAAGCGGAGGTGCTGACGCCCCGGCTAGAGCGCAAGCTGGAGCCCAGCATAAAACTGCCAGCCGGCATCGATCCCAACACCAATTTCAGCTGTAAAATACGGCTAAAGCGCCGCAAGACCTTGCAGCAACAGGAGCAGGCCAAGCAGGAGCATGCGAAGCAGGAGCACGCCAAGCAACAGCTGCTGCCTGAGCCGCCAACGAGCGCTGATCAAATGCAAATCGAAGCCGAATCGGCGGCTAAACGCAGTCAACAGCCGGTGCCGGCCAAGGAGCACGAGCCTCTGCCGGCGCACGAGTCCACGGCCAGTCTGGCCACCGACTATGCCAGCTGCAGCGATACCAGCGAGGATAAATGCAGCACTGCATCGCAGCGCAAGCGCACCAAGCTAAAGAAGAACTATTTGGTGGCAGGTCTGTTCTCGCAACACTACAAACAGTTGGCGGCGCAAGCAGGAGCTGCGGCAAACGCTGTCCCACTCAAGCAGCCGAACAGAAAAGCTGCCGATGGCGAACAGCAGCTGGGCAGCGCTCTGCTGCCGGCGCCCAGCTACTGCGAGCGGTATTTCCGGCGCACGGTCAGCGACTTTGAGCTGCCCTACGACATTTGGTGGGCCTACAGTCACGATAAGCTGCCCACGCGGCATGTGGTGCCGTCGTGGAACTATCGCAAGATACGCACCAATGTCTATGCGGAATCGGTGCGACCCAATCTCGCCGGCTTCGATCATCCCAATTGCAATTGCCGGCCGCAGGCGAGCGGCGCTTGCCTCGACAATTGCCTGAATCGCATGGTGTACACGGAGTGTGCGCCCAGCAATTGCCCAGCGGGCGACAAGTGCCGCAATCAGAAGATACAGCGACACGAGGTGGCGCCGGGCGTCGAACGTTTCATGACCACCGACAAGGGCTGGGGCGTGCGCACCAAGCTGCCCATTGCCAAGGGCACCTACATACTGGAGTACGTCGGCGAGGTCGTTACGGAGCGCGAGTTCAAGCAGCGCATGGCCAGCATTTATCTAAACGACACGCATCACTACTGCCTGCATCTGGACGGCGGCCTGGTCATCGATGGCCAGCGCATGGGCAGCGATTGTCGCTTCGTGAACCACTCGTGTGAGCCCAACTGCGAGATGCAGAAGTGGAGCGTGAACGGCCTGTCGCGCATGGTGCTCTTCGCCAAGCGCCCGATCGAGCAGGGCGAGGAGCTAACCTACGACTACAATTTCTCGCTGTTCAATCCCTCCGAGGGCCAACCGTGTCGCTGCAACATGCCGCAGTGCCGCGGCGTCATCGGCGGCAAATCGCAGCGCATTAAACCGCTGCCGTCGGAGCAAAAGGCCGCTGCGGGTACGGAGGGTGCAGCGGCTGCTGGAGCCAAAGATGCCGGCGGCAATCAGAATGGGCGACAGCGCAAGCACAAGGCCAAGAAGCATGCGCAGCGTCTGCAGCAGGCGGCCAAGGAGGCAATGGTCGTGGCGCGCGTGCAGCAGCTCTCCGAGAAGGAGAAGAAGCTGGTCAAGCAGTGCAGCATCTTTCTGGTGCGCAACTTCGAAAAGGTAAGCAACAGCCAAACATCATCCTCAGTTCGAACAATGCTCTAACAGTTGTCTTCATTCACAGATTCGTCGCTGCAAGGCGAAGCGCGCTGCGGCAAAGGCGCCAACGGCTGCTTCGCCAGCGGCTGGTGAGGCTGACGTGCCCGGACGTCGTCCGTCGACACCCTCGTCAAGTTCACTGCTGGCCGCGCAAATCTCGGCGCTGTGCACGCCGCGCAACATGAAGACGCGTGGCCTAACGCAAGCCGTCCAAGATCCGGAGCTGGAAAAGATGGCCAAAATGGCGGTGGTGTTGCGAGACATTTGCACGGCTCTTGAGTCGCTCAAAATGTTCGAGCTGCTCTCGACGGTCGCCAGCAGCAGCAGCAGCAGCAGCAACAACAACAACAAGAAGAAGAAGCAGCTGAAGACGGCGCGTCTCGACTTTAAAACGATCCAAGCGCAGGTGGAACAAGGACACTACAAAACGCCACAGGAATACGATGAGCAAATGCAGCAGCTCTTCACCGAGGCGCGCCTGCTGCACGGCGACGACGAGGGCAAGTTCAAGGCGCTGCAAACGCTGCTGGAAAGCTACAAGCAGCAGAAGGCGGCCAGCTACGCACTGTTGCTGGACATACTCGGCAAGCCGGAGGCACTGCACAGCTTTAGGCCACAGGAGCGGGAAAAGGAGGTGGTGCTGGAGACCACAAAGCCAAGTGCAACAGAGACAGCGGCCGTTACAGCAGAGAGAAATGCCGCCATTGTGGCTGCTCCGCAACCCCTGCCCGCCACCGATGAGGAGGATGTCATCCGTTGCATATGTGGCCTGTACAAGGACGAGGGTCTGATGATACAGTGCGCCAAGTGCATGGTGTGGCAGCACACCGAGTGCACCAAGGCGGACATCGATGCGGACAACTATCAGTGCGAGCGTTGTGAGCCGCGCGAGGTGGATCGCGAAATCCCGTTGGATGAGTACACGGAGGAGGGTCATCGCTACTACCTATCGCTGATGCGTGGCGAGCTCCAAGTGCGCCAGGGCGATGCCGTTTATGTGCTGCGCGACATACCCATCAAGGATGAGGTGGGCAAAGTGCTGCCCAGCCAGAAGCACACCTACGAGACCATCGGTGCGATCGACTACCAGGAGTGCGACATTTTTCGCGTTGAGCACCTGTGGAAGAACGAGGCGGGCAAGCGTTTCATCTTTGGCCATCACTTTTTGCGTCCGCACGAGACCTTCCATGAGCCCTCGCGTCGCTTCTATCCCAATGAGGTGGTGCGCGTATCGCTGTACGAGGTGGTGCCCATTGAGCTGGTGATTGGACGCTGCTGGGTGCTGGATCGCACCACATTCTGTAAGGGCCGTCCCATGGAGTGCAATGATGAGGATCACTGCTACATTTGTGAGCTGCGCGTGGACAAAACGGCGCGTTTCTTTTCAAAGGCCAAGGCCAATCATCCGGCGTGCACCAAGAGCTATGCGTTTAGAAAGTTCCCGGAGAAACTTAAGATCTCAAAGAGCTATGCGGTAAGTGCGATGGCAGAAAAATTAGCACATGAATTTCATCAAATTTGATTGTTTGCAGCCACATGATGTGGATCCATCGTTGTTGAAGACGAGGAAGCAAAAGACTGATATAGAAGTAGCAGCAACGCCCATAAAAATGAGCAGGCAGGAGCAGAAGATGAGCCAAGTGACGGGCAACAGGAAGCAGCGCAACACAGTGGGACCAGTGGGACAGGCAGGAACAGCAACTGGTGCAGTTGCATTAACTGGATCAGCAATAGAATCAGCTGTTCAAGTATTAACGCCGGTCGCGCCCAATGGACAGGTAAATCTTTGAATGGCACAACTATTCTCCAAAATCAGCCTGAACACATTTACCTATACAGTTGTTGAAAAAGAAGCGCTCACGCTTGGAGAATGTGCTCAATACCATGAAGCTCAAATGTCTGGATGCGCAGATGGCGCAGGAGCAGCCCATAGATTTGTCCTACTTGCTGAGTGGACGTGGCGCCCGACAACGAAAAACCAACTGCGCCAGCGGCAATTCGGCGACGCCATGCGCCTAGTGGATGCTAATATGCTTAGCCGTGTACATATTTGATCGACATTAGAGGCATTGCGTACTATATTTATATAAAATTATATATAATTCTATCTTTAGAGCTAGTTGATAAGTTGTAAAGCGCATAAAACGGTGATAGTAGTAATTCTAGTTTGTAAATTGTTATGAACAACTTCTTGAGCAACTTAACTTTACGTACGAATATTATCATTATTGCAATTATTTATACAAATACGATTATGATTATTGCAATTATTTAAATACACATGTATGCCTATGATTACGGTCTATCTTTATAGACGAATTACTTATGCTTTTTTAAATTGTTTAACATATGCATTTCCAATTATTATTATGTTTTACAAAAACCAAGGCCCCCTCTTTTAATAGCGTTTAGCATTGTTATTTTAAATTATTATCTATTATGTTATGGCTGCTTATCAAACTACTTGGGCAATACAAGTAGTACACTCAATGCGCGATTAGTTTTAAATTATGTATATTTTAAAAAATTGTTATCAACTTCTAACACAAATTTGAAAGTAAATATATATATTTTCATTAACAACGAAATCCAATTCGGAATTCAATCAAAAGTCCGTTGATAAATCTATCGATATTAATGCAATGCGATAGTAAAGCTCGGCCAAAGCTTTCTATCGAAATATCGAATTGGCGGCAGCAACCCTGCTTGGGGGCTTCTTTTTTGTTGGCACGTCGATGAACGACCAACACCACATTGGGACGGCTCTTGATCAAAAAATAATAATAATCAATTAAAATTAGGCCAGTGCCACCGAGTCCCATTGTGCAGCAACCAACCAACAATTGGATTGCGTGATCAAGGTCAAGTGTACAGTGTACGTCAACAACAACCAGCAACAACATCGCCAGGATGAGTCAATACGCGAACATTTTGCAACGCGAATTTCCGGCCATCGACAACGAGCTGAAGGACTACGTTGAGGGCGTGCTAACTGGCAGCGAGGAGGACTTCGACACGTGCGACGACATCTTCGACGCTGTCGGCGACATTCTCCAAGGCATCGATGGCGAAAGGTCCGAGGAGAGCATCCGTGGCTTGTGCGATGAGTTCTATAACATAATGAAGAACAATTCGAAGAACGTGGAGCGCAAGGTGCTCAACGCGCCCGTCAATATCGAGGAGATGGCCAGAAACATGGAGCGCATGGACAAGGATATGCAGAGTATTTGGGTGGTCAACAAGGATGGCGCCAATGTAAGTAACTGTTTTATGGGAACTTATTAAGGTGCTAAGGTAAGGGACTTGCATTCGACAGAAAGTGGACTCCAAGAAGCTGGAGAAGGCGGAGGCCAAACTGGTGCAGAAGCAGGAGAAACGCCAGGAGGTGACCAAGCTGGGCGTGGTGCCTGTGGCGGTAAAGCTGCAAACGGCGACCGCCTCCCAGGTGACCAACAAAAAGAACACCAAACTGGATCAGAAGGGTCTCAACCGTTCCATGGACATCAAAATTGAGAACTTCGATTTGGCTTTTGGCGAGAAGTAAGTGAATACGAACACTGGGGTATTCCCCAAATTACTAAGGCAGCTGTTATCGATAAAAAGCAGCTGTGGCAACACAATTGCTGACAAACATTCAAAACTGAGCCTAAGTACTGTTTTGCATGCAGTGAAAAGAGAATATTGGTTTGTGCAATGTCCGACTGCTGTCCGTCTGACGATATTGCAGCTAGAGCCTTGGAACTTAGAATGTATGTATACTCGTGTATACCCTCGTTAGATAAAGTGTTAAGATTTTGTAGCTACGCCCAGTGGGGCGTGGCGATTTGTGAAAACTATATACTTCTCTCAGATTTAAAGCTAGATAGACCAAAATTTTTTAGACAGATTTGGCCTTGTAAATACTTCAAATATCGTTAACTTTATCAAAATCGAACCGATTTTCATGGTTGATGGCATTTTGGGCATGGCTTGTCCTCTAGACTGAATGTGTATTTAAAATATATGCATTATTGAGAACACATTTTTTTCGAAATTTTTGTTAAAAAAAAATCATGTACTCCCCCCTTACTTATTTTCGAAAATATTTTTTTTCAAAATTTAGAATTGCATATTTATGATTTTAATCGATTGTAGTTGTCACAATTTGTATAAAAAACAACATTAAAACAGATTTTGAGGGGGTCAAATTTTTTGTCAAAAATCATGCAAAAATTGACAAAAATTTTGACATGTAAAGCTCTCGGATCCATAGCTCCGTTATTTCAAATTCCCATAACTTTGTCAAAACCGAACCGATTTCATGGTTGATGGCATTTTGGACATGGCTTGTCCTCTAGACTGAATGTGTATTTAAAATATATGCATTATTGAGAATACATTTTTTTCAAAATTTTTGTTTAAAAAAATCATGTACTCCCACCTTACTTATTTTCAAAAAATTTTTTTTTCAAAATTTAGAATTGCATATTTATGATTTTAATCGATTGTAGTTGTCACAATTTGTATAAAAAACAACATTAAAACAGATTTTGAGGGGGTCAAATTTTTTGTCAAAAATCATGCAAAAATTGACAAAAATTTTGACATGTAAAGCTCTCGGATCCATAGCTCCGTTATTTCAAATTCCCATAACTTTGTCAAAACCGAACCGATTTTCATGGTTGATGGTATTTTGGACATGGCTTGTCCTCTAGACTGAATGTGTATTTAAAATATATGCATTATTGAGAATACATTTTTTTCAAAATTTTTGTTTAAAAAAATCATGTACTCCCCCCTTACTTATTTTCAAAAAATTTTTTTTTTAAAATTTAGAATTGCATATTTATGATTTTAATCGATTGTAGTTGTCACAATTTGTATAAAAAACAACATTAAAAAAGATTTTTAGGAGGTCAAATTTTTTGTCAAAAATCATGCAAAAATTTACAAAAATTTTGACATGTAAAGTTCTCGGATCCATAGCTCCGTTATTTCAAACTCCCATAACTTTGTCAAAACCGAACCGATTTTCATATTTGATGGCATTTTAGCCATGATTTGTTCTCTTTATTTACTCTGCATTTAAAATGTATGCCTTATTGATAATTACAAAAATCAACCTTTTAACACTTTTTATTGGCTTGATCCACCAAAGGGTTCTGCTGCAGAATGCCAATTTGCTGTTGTCCTTCGGTCGCCGCTATGGTCTGGTTGGTCGCAACGGGCTGGGCAAGACGACGTTGTTGCGGATGATTGCTGAGCGTCAGCTGCAAATACCGTCGCACATTTCCGTGCTGCATGTGGAGCAGGAGGTGGTTGGCAATGACACCCCGGCGGTGGATAGTGTGCTCGAGTGCGATACGGAGCGTACGCGACTCTTGACGCGGGAAAAGGAAATTTTGGCCGCCTTAAACAGCGGCGTACAGGATACGGCACTTTCCAGCGAACTGAGCGAAACATACGCCGCACTGCAGAATATTGAGGCGGACAAGGCTGTGGCACGCGCTTCTGTGATACTTAAGGGTCTGGGCTTCGATGCGGACATGCAGCTGAGGCCGACGAAATCATTCTCAGGTGGCTGGCGCATGCGCTTGGCCCTGGCACGAGCGCTCTTCTCCAAGCCGGATCTGCTGCTGCTCGATGAGCCGACGAACATGTTGGACATAAAGGCCATCATTTGGCTGGAGACTTACTTGCAAACATGGCTCACAACCATTTTGGTGGTATCTCACGATCGCAACTTTCTAGATACTGTGCCCACGGACATCATCCATCTGCATGCCCAGGAGCTGGAGGCATACAAGTAAGTACACCCGCTGTTTACCAACTTTATTTTTATTATTATTATTTATCTTTCTGTTCAGGGGCAACTACGAGCAGTTCGAGAAGACCAAGACAGAGAAGTTAAAGTCACAGCGACGCGAATACGAGGCACAACTGGCCCACAGGGCGCATGTCCAGGAGTTTATTGATCGCTTCCGCTACAATGCGAATCGTGCGTCTTCTGTGCAGTCCAAAATCAAGATGTTGGAGAAACTGTGAGTATAACCAAAGATGCAAATTTCATTTAAAGGAAGTTTATTTAATCTTGCTTATTTTACCAGACCCGAGCTCAAACCTGTGGAGAAGGAAACAATTGTAACGCTCAAATTTCCGGATGTGGAGCCGCTTAATCCGCCTGTGCTGGCCATCTCAGAGGTCTCCTTTCGCTATAACCCCACCGACCCGTTACCCATTTTTAAGGGCGTTAATCTATCGGCCACCTCGGATTCGCGCATTTGCATTGTGGGCGAGAATGGAGCGGGTAAATCGACGCTTCTTAAGATTATTGTGGGTCAACTAAGCACCATTTACGGCAACATTGTGCTCCATCGTGGCCTGCGCATTGGCTACTTTGCACAGCATCATGTCGATCACTTGAATATGAATGTCACCTGTGTGGGCGTGCTGGCGGAACTGTTCCCCGGCCGTCCCGATGAGGAATATCGACGGCAGCTGGGCAGTTTTGGTCTTTCCGGTCCACTGGCTCTGCAGAGTATCGCTAGCCTTTCTGGAGGACAAAAGTCTCGCGTGGCCTTAGCAAAAATGTGCATGGGTACGTTATTAAAAATGTTAAAAGTTCAATAATATAAATCATAATCAAATTCGCGCTTTTCTAATAGCGGAACCAAATTTCCTGGTGCTCGATGAACCGACGAATCATTTGGACATTGAAACAATTGATGCGCTCGGCAAAGCTATAAATGCATTTAAGGTAATATTACTTATATAAGCTAATCAACAATAGAGAATGAATCTTTTTGTTTGCTTTTAGGGCGGCGTCATTTTGGTCTCTCACGACGAACGGCTTATTAAAGTCGTTTGCAAGGAATTGTGGGTCTGTGGAAATCGCACGGTTCGCGCTATCGAAGGCGGCCTGGATGAATATAAGCGTGAGGTGTATAAGGAAATCGAAGCTAATAGTTGAATTTTATTTAATTTTACACAGAAGAATATGTGAAACAATTTAGCAATAAATTTGTAGTATGTCAATGATAACTAAAAAAAAAAAAGGATTTATATACCAAATACCAAAAATTAAATTGGTTGTTAAATTAAAGAATCCGTTTAAAAACAAATATTAACATATTGGCATAAGCAGATTGGAATTTTATTGTATTATTAAACTACTCTTTTGGATAATTAGTTTTATCAATCAGCTTTCTGCGCAGCTCAAAGAGTATTAAAGTAAGTGCAGACGCCACATTCAGACTGTCAATGCCCGCCGCCAGAGGAATATAGACGCACTTGCCTCTGCTGCCCACCAGCTGCATAAATCTAAAGAACGATATATTTAGTCTAGAGTCATTTAACCAGATTAGAAATTCATATTCTAACTTACTTGTAAGCATCCTCGCTGACGCCATGACTCTCGCCGCCAATAATGAGAATGTTGTGTGCTCCGGTCTGTCCCAGCTCTGCATAGTCGACTGTGTTGCCTGTCAGACTTGCCGGCTTTTCCAAATTGTTCTCAGCAATGAAGACATGACAATTGTCAGCCGCTTCGGGCGGTATGTGCAGGGGTAGCTGCTCCCAGCTGACATCGTCGCGTATGGGCAAACGGAACTGTCCGCCACAGCCGCCGCGCAATGCCTTCGACTCCCAGGGGTCACAGCAGCCGTGCGTGACCACCACCTGAGCGCAGGGCAGAGCGGCGCAGGTGCGTATAATGCTGCCCAGATTGTTGGGCTCTCGTATGTTGTCGCAGACAACTGTTATGGGCAGCGGTTCACTGCCCAGCAGCTGTTGCTGTAGACCCCGCGCCGTCGGTCGCTCGAACAGGGCTAACAATCCGGGCGGCGTCACCAGCGCTGACCAAGTTTTCAAATCATGTTGCGGCACTTTGTAGATCTTAGTGTTGTCCTCCTGCTGAGCCCGTGCCACTTGATCGCGCAGGAGTGCCAACTGATCCTTCTGGCTGAAGAACAACGAAAGCATTCGCAGCCCACATTGCAGGGCTTCCCCTATAAGACGCCGACCCTCGATGATGATCTGTCTGTTCTTGTCGCGACGCTTGCGTGAACGCACTTCGGTCAGCAAAGTGCTCATCAAGGGATCCTAGAAAAGAGGCATTGTTATTGGCAAAATATCAAATATTTCATTCTTAAAACTTTCCCACCTGCAAGGTGAGTCGTGTGAACTCCAGATTCAACTCGCTGTCCTTAATAAGCGGCGCAGGCGCATGTTTTGCTGACGTTGCTGGAGTCCTGAGCACTGGTGGCCTCGCTGTCATCGTCTCAGCTGCGTATCGTTTCTGAGACTCCCTCTTCTGTTTACTGATTAATGTTGGTTTATGCTTGCGTAAAGCTTCCCGCGTGTTCACCGGCTGATGTTGCAACAACGAGTTTTCAAACAGGCTCGCTTCGATGTCCAGAGCGTCCTTGACGTCATCTTTGGGGACACCCGAGCTGCTGCTGTGGCGCAGCAAATGGAAATTATTCACAGTTTTTAACTGCGTTTGAACGCTTCGTTTGAGAACGTTATAAAACATCTTTGGAATACTTTGCCGGCAGAACCGTGCATGCAATCGATATGATTATCGAAGACGCTTTTGAACTGTTCACGCGATAGGCACGAACCAAAATAAGTTTGCGATAGTTACAAATGCTTGAAAGTATATATATCTTTAAATTGGATGAAAAACATAATATATACAGTATTGATAATTATACAATTTCAAAATGTCGTGAATTTGCATTTCATCGCATCACGCAGATTTTTCAGCACAGTGGCAACGTTCAACAAGTGTATGACAGAGGCGACAACTCTGGCAATCATATTGCATAAAGTTCCACAGCTCCGATAGAATATCCAATTAAAGCCTATTTAAAAGCCGGTTTGGATTTAGAGTTAGCTTAATCTGCTTGTAGCATCAGTATGTTAACCAAGACCGCGTTAATTGCCGCATTGGGTCAGCGCGCATCCAATTTGCTGACGCAACGCGCGTTCAGCAACACGCAAATCTTGAGGCAAGCGATTAAAAATCACCAGCCAAATAATTTGGAGAGGCGCTTCCTGGTTTGGAGTGGCAAATACAAGACAACAGCTGATGTGCCGAGCTTTGTGAGGTATGCAAATGGATGGTATATAATGTAGTTACCAATTCATTCAGTTTGTTTTGATGCATTTACAGCCAGGAGGTGATGGAGCGCTGCCGCAACAAGATGCGCATCATGCTGGCGAACATTATGATTGGCCTCACCGTGGTCGGATGCGGCATAATGATTTACAGTGGAAAGCAAGCGGCGAAGCGCGGGGAATCGGTTACCAAGCAGAATCTGGAATGGCACAAACAGTTCAACGAGACAGCCGCTACTGCTGCCGGACAAAATGAAGCTAAATAATCATCACAAGAAACCAAAGCAGCTCATGAAATGAACGTAACTCTAAATCGTAACCTTTGAGATATTGGAATTTATGAAATTTTCAGTTCCAATTTGGTTGTTGCAGCAGCCTTATATCTTTATTTAAACAGTGATATTTTTAACTCATCCCAATATTTTTTATCCCCATTGTTTGATCAAAATGCCAACTGTTAATTGTAGCACGCACTGCACTGAAATAAATGTTTAGTCAAATTTTATTACATGATGCCAGATCCAATTGTAAGCTCTTCGGCTCCAAAATACTTATGCACAAACATATTGAGTTTGGTCACACTGTGCCATGCCAACATAAACAAGTTATTCGTCCCAATAGTAGTCGACTAGACGACACCCTGTAACAAGTAAAATATCAAACCAGTTTTAATTGATGTGGAAATCAGGCTCACGAACCGAAGCTTATAAAAATATCCTATCCTTTTGACACAACTTTATAGGTATGTAAACGAATATGGTATTTTGTACATGTGAAATTTTTTTTTTAAATTTATAACGTGAGAAGACATGTGTTAATTTAGTGATTAGAGCTTATAGCTTTATTGTAGTCTTTTAGGTCTAAGTTTTCAGAGAAACAGAAGTATATTGCGTCAGTTAAAGATGTTGAAAAGCATATACATATGAATACGTCATAATACCGTTTAATTCCACTCGCTAAAGCTCCTAATTAATTAAGAGTGATCTAGTAGGGAGTGCTTGACCAGCAGACACCCTGTACCCTTCCTTCCTCAGCCCGAACTATCGAAATTATTTAATTTCTTTCTGGTAAACAAAAGGCAAACCAGCTAACCTTTTATTTGATGTTTGAAAGCACCGACCCACTGTGCAGCAGCAGAAACATCAACAGTGACCACCACTTGCGCCAGGTGGCGATGCGCCGGCGCGAAGAGAGACCACGCGTCCCGGATTGCCAGCCGAAGAGAGCCGAAGTGAATTTACAGACGGCTAGCAGGCAACTACTACGTAGGAGGCGCAGATGGGTGCAGCAGCAGCAGCAACCCTGCCGCTCTTTTCCTATTGCTGCTGCTGCTGCGCGCTTTTCACTTTCGGTTCTTTCAGTTTGTCGAGAACGTTTGAACGCATCGGGACTTTGGAAATCGTGCGTGCGGGCGAGTCTGAGCGATACAAAAGAAAAAAAAGGAAAAAGAAAAAAAAAATCCAAATTGCAAGCACAACGCTGAAAAAAGGAAATGTGCAGAAAATAGTGTAAAAATAAAAGCCAAAAGCGTCAGGCGAAAATGTGCGGGCAGCGTGAAAAGAGCTAAAACGAGCGCAAAGTGTAAAAATGTAAACTACACACGCACACTCACACATACATACATACAACATACATACATGAATGTAAGTGTAGGTGCGCCTGTGTGTGTGTGTGTGTGGCATAACAATGACCACAGACACTACCAAAGGCACCAACAACAACAACAAAAAGCTTACCGAAATATTAATAAACTTATTGTTTAATTAAACAGGTTGGGGTGAAAAATCCATAATAATGAAAATCACAAGCGCTATTTGTGTGTGAGAGCGATTTTTTTTCTACTTCAATAAGCAACTGTGTGTGTGTGTGTGTGGGTGGGTTAGTGTGTGTTTGGGTGTGTGTGTGTGGCAACATTCGTTTGCTTTCTTGATTTGTGAAAATGTGTGTATCCGCGCGAATGTTGTTGTTGTTGTTGCACGACAAGACGACAGCGTCGGTCGTCTCGTGTAGGGACACCTAAAAAATAAAACCGAGTAAAAAATTATGTCCTTGTGCTGATAACAATGAATGTATAATTTCTTATTAGGATTACGCGGAATACAAGTCCAGCAGCAACAACACCAGCAACAACAACAAGTTGCTGGCCTAATTATTGTGCGCCCGCTTTTAATTTTAATGTGCATCAAACATCACAACAGCAGCAACAAAAACCCATTCAACGAAAGCTAACGGTGACGGCCGCGGCGGCTCTCTGTGTGTGAAAGTGAAGGTCGTCTGTAGGAGAGAAAGAGCGCACAGTATCAGCAGCAGCAGCAGCAGCAAGCAGCAGCAGCCAAGTCCAAACAGTCCATTTGCTGGCGCAAATGTGCGAAAAATCCTTGGCTTGGTTTTTGGCGCAACAACAAAGCCACATTAATATCCATGCACACATATATATGTACATATACATATATATATATATATATATATATATATATATATATATAGCTTGGCATAGCTGCACGTGTGTGTGTTTGTGGCCGTGTTGATGACGCGCTTGATGCACAGCAGCTGCTACTGCCACTAGCCTGCATTTGTGTTTTACTTTTTGTTGCCGTTTGTGCTTTCCAGCACAGATGAAAATCCCTTGAATTCGTTCTGTAAAGCAAGGCTGAAAAGCCCAAAAGTAGTTTGGTTCGTGATTCTGGATTTTAACATGAACCCTGGTTTTAGTTTGAACCTTGGTTCGTATATTTATAATTAAAAATAAAAAAACGTTCCTTTTATTTTTTTATTATAAATTATTATATAAAATAACTTTTAGCTAGTTCTCAGTAATGCTGCTCTGGGCTATGCCAATATACTTTTTTTTCGGTTACAACTTTCCAAATAACAAAAAAATTTAAGCAAAACATTCAAAAATAAAAATACATGAGTTAGGTTCTGTGGAACTGGTACGGCTTAAATCGTGGTTTATGATTTGAAAAATATTGCAGTTTCGAGTTCGAGCCGGCTTGGTTCAAAACAACTTTGCAACCTTGCTTTGAAGGCAAAATATTTCTAATATTATCCAAATATAAACTCATTTATGATTGCAGCTTCCCATTTTCTGGTTCCAAATTAAAACAATTCCATAGAATGTTTGCAAAAACACACATAGTATTTTATTTACTTTGAGTTTCAGAATTTAGCTATTTGTATTATCATCATGTATGTTTTATTTCGTTCATATATATCATAAATAAGTCGCAGATTTCGTTTGTCTAACGTTTAAATGTTTACAAATAGTGGCGGTTCAAAATTATTGTACAACCTTGATTATTGTGCCTTTAAACCAAACTACATATAAATAATTACGTTTTTATTTTATTTTTTTTATTGTATTGTTTTACAAGGTCTCGTTGTCTTATGAACAATAGGTTACGTTAGAATTAATATCGCCAGGTTTTACTTAATGTTTAACTTAACTTTGTTCTTTAGTTTTTTATTTAAAAATTTAAATTTAAAAATGTTTAATCAGTATAATAATTTCTTCTCTGATTTTTATTTCTGATGATTTGGTTGTCCCAGGCATTCCGCAATTCGTTCTTTTTTGCAAGTTTCTTGCAAGTTTCTTGCAATCAAATCTTTGTTCTTTTGTTTAGTTGAGTTGGTAGCCCTGGCATATATTTACGTACATACATCACATGCATACCTACTCCTGCCACAGTTATATGTGAGATTATTTGCAGAAATAATCACATTTCACGCTTGAAAGGCTTAGCGGGCCTACATAAATTACGCCATTGCCTTAGCACCCCGTTTTTACCCCGCATATACACACATCATGCGCATTATTCGAGTTGGGGTCACTTGCACGTTTTTGTTTTCGGTTACGTTTCGTCCCTGTCCCTGCTCGGGCGCCTTGTCCTCAGTGGCGCGTTAAATGCGACCGAAAAGTTTTTCGGGACTGCTGATGCGTTCCACTGATAAGCGCAACTCTCTCTCTCTCTCTCCCTCTATCTGTCTCTAAAGTCGTTTTGCTTTTTATGAGTTTTGCAATTAATTTGAATGGCATCTAGTTTATTGTAAAAGCCAATAGCTTGCACATGACCTGGGTCCTGACTGGCCTTGCAGGTCCGTCGAGCATTGGCATCCATCTGATTGCCGAATGTGTGCACGCAATTTAAATAATATGCTGTCTTTAGTATGCATTCAAATGTTCGGTTTCGCCTTGTACAACATGACGTATACGCAATGTCATTAAGTTTTAATAACCATACGCAGCGTTGGCCAAACAAAGCAAGCAGAGATAGAAGTTCCGTCTTAATTATAATTATTTTAGTGCTTTTAAATAGTTATAGTTATAGTTTTAAACATTTCGTATGTTTTAATTAAATTTCATTGATTCATACATTTATTAAAAATTGCAAAAAGGATACTTATATTATTTATTTTACTTTAAAGCCCATGTAATAATAATGTAATAATAATTTATTGAACAAAGTCTATTAATCAATTCTACTAAATTGTTGTTTATTAGACTTGGTCCATTAATCGTCAAAAATCCTCAATGGACTAGTTTTTTAATATTCTCACAACAACCAAGCAAGACCCTCACATTATACGAAATTAAAAAATTCCCATCTCAATTGAGTTGTTGGGCTGCTGGAGAAATGGATACATAAGCGCCTCTTAAGCAGCCCGGACGCAAAATTATAAAATGCTCATAAGTCGCAGAGACAAACGGCAAAACGTTCTTGATGTTGAGCCGACAACGAAAGCCCCAAACGAAGACGACGTCGACCCACCAGAAAAAATGAAATAAAAAAGTTAAACCGCCTGGCGACCCAAACCCAAAATTAACCACCCCCAACCCAAAAGCCCCCTCTGGGGGCCTTTGGGCAGGCGCAGACTCGGCTCTTCTCTTGCAGTAGCCGCTCTCTGGTCTATTCCTGCACTTGGAAATTTTTCAATAGTTTTGTTTTCTAATGCCGCCAACGCAGACACCAAAAATTAAAACACACACAAAAATTGCTTGTAAACAAAATTAGTAAAAACAGCAACAACAACAAACGGACAGTTTCAGGCTTGTGTTAGTGTGTGTGTGTACTTTTTGTGCTGTTATTGCTTAAATATAGAACACAACTAAATGTAAACATTGTTAACGAATTGTCCATAAAAATACAAAATGGAAATGCACAGACATTAAAATGCGTTTATGTTCTGAAAGCAGATCTTGAGTTTCCTTTTTATCGTTGCAGTGTCCCATATTTTCTTCTTTTTTTTATACATAGTATTAAGGCGGTTTTTGGCGGTTCCGGCGGTCGAAACAAGAATCGGCTGCCGCTAGGGAGCGTGCGTGAGAGCAAATGCTGCAGACAGACAGAGAAAGAGTACGGAAGAGAGCGGGATTGAACAAAAAATGAGAAAGCGTTAGTCTTGGAGCAAAAGTCAACTCATAATACGGCTCGTAATTGGGTCCCTCGCAAAAAATTCACAGGATTTCCGTAAATTTTACGTGTATTTCATACATTAACTAACAACCTCGCTGGCCGCACGGCGGGAAGGGTCTGTGGTAATGGGGTGCGCAGCTCTCAACAATAAACAAAATTAAAAAAAAAAAAATGAAACGGCGTGCAGAAAAGTAACAGAAAATTCTGTGGAAATAATAAAGAAGAAGTAGAGAATGGTGAAACGAATTGCAGATGCACTATTAAATGGTTATGTGCATGTACTTAACGTATGTGATATCCAATAATATTTATACGAATGCCATCAGTCTTGTTTCTAGTATTTTGGAATAATAAAAAAATTTGTGAGTATATTTAAATTGAAATGTTTACTTCAGTGCTAAAAAAATATTCTTAAATACTTGATTATTGGTGTAAACAAAAGAACATGGGCTACGTTGTAAAAATCTGATTATCTGCCAATTATGCCAATTACTCATATACAGAATATGTATCAAGTATAAACATAGTGTGCATGTTTGCTTTTATTGTGTCTCAACTATAAATATTTTGTTGGCATTGCCTTTGCTCAATAAAATTGCACTGGAAATAATCTTGCAATCGTTTATTTTAATATTTAAATGGTTTTAAGAATAAAATGTTTTTTAATTGATTTTTGAAATAGACAATGGTAATTGTTTGGATTCGGTGACGTATTGATAATTAAAAATAATTGTTTTTTGATTTACTTGAAGTCTAGTAAAAATGTAATAAATGTATTTAAAATTCCTTCGAAAACGCTTCAGATTAGCAGTGCTAGATACAGAATAATTTTTTAATAAATAGTTGTATATAACAATCTGCAATTGTTATGATTCCTGGCTTATTAATTAGTAGTATGCCTTTATATAAAAGTATAGCCGTAATGTAATTTAAAATATTCTGAATTTCAATAGGCTAACATTGTTGTTACAACCTATGTTTATTTCATAAATTTTTTACATTTGATTTTCATTAATAATCTCGTGAGTGAAATGTTTATGTTTCGCGCGCATCACAAACCTCAAGCACAAGTCAATCACCCCAACCATATTATTTTGCACAAGGGCAACTGGCAAACAACTGAAAGACAAATTGTATACAATGTTGGTTTATGGGCGCGCGCTGTGAATGGATGAATGTGCATCATTATGAGACCGTTGTTGTTGCTGCTGTTGTTGCAGCACTCGGCGTTAAGATAACCCAAATTACCATAACCTTGAGACGAAGTGCGAAAAAAGCGTAAAGTAAAGTAAAGCCACAGCACGAATAACAACAAATAATTAGGCTCTGCCAAACAAAAATAAGGCGAACCGAAAGTTGGCTAAAATAAGCTACGCAAATAATTAATGAAGCCTGCAAAATAAGGACATGTGGCGCCTTTGTTTAGGTAACGGAAGTGCTGGTCCGCAGCACCCCCAACTGGCGGCTGCCCACGTTGTTGTAAGTTTTGTTTTGTTGTTGTTGTGTGCTCGGGCTGCTGGGACTGTATTTCCAGCCATTTGATGTTTGACAATTTATTTTGATGGCGCACAACACGCACACGTCAATTCTTGTTGTTGTTGTTGTTGCCATTGTCGATTCATGTTGTTGTAGCTATCGTTCAACTATAGCCTAATGTTAGACGCCTAGTGAGCGACGTCAGCAAGGCGACGTCAACATTAATGGCTGAGCAAGGCAAACGGCATTGATTAATTTCCATTTGGGCACAGCTACCGAAAGCAAGGTCGACCGATGCCAGCAAAATCGTTGATAGGATAATGTGGCATTAAAACATTAAGGGCCGACACGGCGGCTGCCACTGACAAACGTCGGCTGATGCGAGCAGCAGGCGTAGCAGCAGCCCTCAGCCCACAGACCCCTTAGACCTGCCCTGCCGCTCCCGGCCATCCATTTTAGGTGGCTATGTTTGATTGAAGCGTTGAGGTAACGAGCCAAAGCAGAAGTGTGTGTACAGAGCTGTCAGTCTATCGGTCGATGAGTCTGTCTAGTGTTTGAAGAGTGCGCCAGCTTACGTATCTGTGTGTGTGTGCCTGTGTGTGTCGGTGTGTGTACTTTTATGTGCGCTGATTTTGAGTGATAAGCAGGTGGCGATTAGACACTTTGAGCTGCCGACATCCCATAGTGCAAACTATAAAATGCAATTACTTTATTAGATTATCCAATGTACATCAATAAAAGCAAGGCAAGCCCCCGATCTGAGGCAAATGTAGTTGTATAAGTTAATGCCGATTGCTGATTGTATGGGCAAGGACAAAAGTAATGAAGTTTTCATACTATATTTTTGTTGTTCCAGAAATTTGCATCAGATTTCATTTTGAATTATACAAAAATAAGGCTAATTTGATATAATTGATAAGAAAAACGTAGAGTATATATTTCGAAGAACTTTAATTATAGAAATATTTTTTTTGCCACAAATTCATGTGCTTTTAAATCAATTAGAAATACATTTTTTGAAATGAGATTGATAAATAATAAGAATAATTATAAAAAAGTTGTTATTGTTACAAATATTTTATTAAACTACAAATTTATAAAAATACAAATCAATTAGAAATTATCCTCAATGACATTTCAATTCAAGTTTTTTTTAAGCTATCGCGAAAAAACTTGTTTTTTACAATAAGCACTTTTCATATCGAGCCATGAATATAAAAACTCAACTTGCTGTCCTGACGATACATAGATATTTATAATTTTTTAGGATAAAAATAACAGCTAGAATGCATATACGATGCAAAAGATATAATATTTGCTGAGATTGTCTCGGGATTGAAAAAATCCAATTCCGCATAAATATTTGCCCTTGTCTATTCTTGTCTTTACATATTGATTTCAATGACATGTATTGATTAACTTTGCTTTCTCTTATTTCGTTTAGTGAAATATTTATAAATTGATATTGAAAGCCGAGACACCTCTCCTATTCCTGGCGAATTTTGCGTAACCTTAGCCTTTGCCTATTAACGGCTTTCAAACGACCATCAAATAACTAATAACTTGTAATGGCTTTTGTTATGCCAGCCCCAAGCACCTAAGATACAAAGCCCCCACCTTGGATTTGCATTAATAATATTCATAATCCATTTGACAGCGCCCATAAATATGCAAACACTTTCCACCCGCCAGCTACAGATATTTGATATAATATATATAATATATATATATATATATGT
The DNA here is from genome assembly GCA_035041545.1 of Drosophila colorata. Lineage (NCBI taxonomy): Eukaryota > Metazoa > Arthropoda > Insecta > Diptera > Drosophilidae > Drosophila > Drosophila colorata. Next base: position 15,261,838 of record JAWNLD010000564.1, on the reverse strand, counting down.
ATTTCTGTGCATATCGACCCGGCATCTATTAAATGCTAACAACTATCGTGCCAGTCATGCTCGTAAATATTATATAAATCAAAGAAACACATTATATAGACTTCAAGAGCACGCCAGAAATGTGACATTTATGGAAACAAATGACTTTTGTCCACTGACTAAAGACAAATGCCACAGGGCGGGGCCAGGAGAGGAAAGGCACTCAAGTTGGGTACGCGGGCAAAAAGACACTTAATGCTAGCGCAGAGATGTTTGCCTTTTAATTGTAGTTGCAAAATGACTTTGGGACCGTTTCGGGGTGTTAACTGTGTAGAAATGCACATAAATTTTTTGGTAGGAAATGCGGCAAGCACCACCAAACCATCAACCCACCACCCACACAAGAGGCGCCCATTCAGAAACGCCAACGCTCAGACAGATGGAAGCCAGTCGGTCGATTGGTCGTTCAGTCTGTCGGCCGGGTAAAGTACAACAGACTCATTAAAATGACCCAAAAGTTGTGCGAATACTCGCATTTCTATCTGTGTACGTATCTGTAAATATATTTCTGTATTTGTATTTGTATCTGTATCTATATCTGTATTTGTGCCTAAATCTGTATCTGTGTCTGTATCTGTACTTGGCCAGCTGGAGGCATTCTACTGTGTGGCTCGTTTAAATATTTAGATACAACTTTGGTCGTACAGTGTGATATTGAATGCTGCATTTAGGCCATTGAATCATTTTTAGGGAGAGCTGGGAACTCTGGTTCTGCTCGAATGAATAATGTAAACAAGCGAAGCGTTCGACTAATAATTCGGAACGCTTAGAGTTTTATGATAAGATTTATACAATTGCAAACCGGAAATTCCATAAGTTCGGACCAGAAATGTGTTTGGTGTATTTCATAAAAATTTATTATATTTATAGCTGCGCAGAGTCGCCATCTATTGTTGAACATGTGCTTATTGTTTATCGCAAATCTTAAAAAACATTCCTTTCAAAGTCGTTCGTTATGAAAATTTAATGGGTTTTCGATGTGTGTAATAAAATTCAAAAATTTGGAAAAAATAAAGATTTTATATGCCTAGTTGTCAGTGGAAATGGAGTCTTTAGTGTATCAATTTTGGAATTTGCATAAAATGATGGATTTTTTAATAGCCAATTATTTTTCTTTTAGCAACAATGGCTTTTCTTATAGCTGCAAAATGCTGCCAAATTCTATATGCTTTTCATGTGAATCAAGTAACAATTAATTTAAATAAGAAATGGCGATTATTTTGAAATCTATTTAAATACAAATATTTAGAACGAATCCTATTGAAATAATTAAAGCTTGTTGAAACTGGAAACGAACAAACAAATTTAGCTTAAATTATATCACTAATTTATGTATAAAATAAGATCATTTTTATTTCTATATAAACCCACATTTTGTTTACTTAACTTTCTCAGATTATTCTTGCTGTATTTATACAGCTCTTTGACAATCTATTTACTTTCAACGGCTCTTGTTGTTGTTTTTTTTTTGTACTCATTGCTTTGCTTTATTAGCTGGCATTTCTATAATTAAACTGCTTATGCATTTTCCGAATACCATTGAAAATACATTTCGTTTACATCGTGTCGCTTTCCAATATGCCCACTGTGCGTGGGCGAGTCTTTTGGGGGACATTTTAAACTTTGCAGTGTGTGGGCTGTCCAGAAACTTACTTGTGTAATTCAGTTTGTGGTTTTTCTGACTAACTTTTCTCTCTGTTTTTCCCCGATTGCAGTGCTGCAGCGCATAAAAACACACAATTTTCCATATCCCTGGCGTAAACAATAAAGCGAAAATGACAGCAATACGTTTAAGCAATAAAGAAATGCGAGGCGAGCAGCTGCAAACTGCAACAAGACAACAATAATAAAGCAAGATGTAAAGCATAGATAAAAAAAACCAAAAAAAAAAAAAAACAATACAAATACCAATACTAAGAAATAGAGAAAAACCAAAGGATAAACTTTACATATATTTAAATAAGCCTAAAAGGAAGCAAGCTGCCGTTAAGTGTGAAAGCTTTAACTAGAACTAAGTCCAAGTGAGCCAAATTAAAAATAATATTAGTTAACGCTCCGATACGCAAGAGATTGAAAAGAAATCGAAGCCTCCATTGACCGCCGAATACCTCGAAATCGCCCCCGTCCCACCCCGTTATCGTCTTGGGACACTGAAACATTCCACCACACAGTATGGCCTCGGTCGCCGCTTGGCTGCCCTTTGCACGGGCGGCGGCCATCGGTTGGGTGCCGATAGCTACGCACCCATTGCCACCGCCTCCAATGCCGAAGGATCGTCGCAAAACGGACGACGAGAAGCTACTGATAAATGTGTCTGGCAGACGCTTTGAGACATGGCGCAATACGCTTGAAAAATATCCGGATACGCTGCTCGGTTCAAATGAGCGTGAGTTTTTCTATGATGAGGACTGCAAAGAGTATTTCTTTGACCGGGATCCGGACATATTTCGGCACATACTCAACTATTATCGCACCGGGAAATTGCATTATCCGAAACACGAATGCCTCACCAGCTACGACGAGGAGTTGGCCTTCTTTGGCATCCTGCCGGATGTCATTGGTGATTGCTGCTATGAGGACTATCGCGATCGAAAGCGCGAGAACGCCGAACGCCTCATGGACGACAAGCTGTCGGAGAATGGCGATCAGAATCTGCAGCAGCTAACCAATATACGCCAGAAGATGTGGCGTGCCTTTGAGAATCCGCACACATCGACCAGTGCGCTGGTCTTTTACTATGTCACCGGCTTCTTCATAGCCGTCTCCGTGATGGCCAACGTGGTGGAGACGGTGCCCTGCGGCCATCGGCCCGGACGTGCCGGCACTCTGCCCTGCGGCGAACGTTACAAAATCGTGTTCTTTTGCCTGGACACCGCCTGTGTGATGATCTTCACCGCCGAGTATCTGTTACGCCTGTTTGCGGCGCCCGATCGCTGCAAGTTCGTGCGCAGCGTTATGAGCATCATCGATGTGGTCGCCATCATGCCCTACTATATCGGGCTGGGCATCACGGACAACGATGATGTTAGCGGCGCCTTTGTCACGTTGCGTGTGTTCCGCGTCTTTCGCATCTTCAAATTCTCCCGCCACTCGCAGGGTCTGCGCATCCTCGGCTATACGCTCAAGTCGTGCGCCAGTGAGCTGGGCTTTCTGGTCTTCTCGCTGGCCATGGCCATCATTATATTTGCCACGGTCATGTTCTATGCCGAGAAAAATGTAAATGGCACCAATTTCACATCGATACCGGCGGCCTTCTGGTACACCATTGTCACCATGACGACGTTGGGGTAAGTCGCTAATTGCTTCAATTGAAAGTCATTTTAAATATATATTAAAGTGCACTTGTCGAATATTTAAATAATTTTAAAAAAATTGTTAGTTCTATAGATTTTAATCACAATTTCAATATTGTTATTGTATTATTATAAGTTCGCAAAGGCATTTTAATTGATTTGGTAAATAATAAAAGAAAGTGTTAAAGTTTTCCATGAATTCAGAAATAGAGTCAAAGGAGCCTGGTTACCCCTAAATTTATAAAGAAAAAGCAAATATCAATTATTCTTTAAAAATGTATATATTTCATTAAATGTGTATTTATAATTTTATATAATTTGTTATATTATAATTAATATATAATTAATTAAATAAAATACACGCAGCTAATTTGTTTTCAATTTTTCGTGCATTGAGAACGCTTATTAGCTTAAAATTTTATTTTGATGAAATATCATGCATAAGCTAGTTTTTGTGCAAAAAAAAAAAATTTACTGGCTGTTAAAAATCTTATTTTTGATAAAATCTTATTTAAAAAGTTGCCAGATAAATTTGTCTATGTAGAATTTCAATTGACTCGACTCAAACCCAAGGAACTCGTTTTTATCTCTTAACTATATGTGGAACCTAATGCGTTTAAATATTTATATAAAATTAGCATTTTCTTGCATGCTTTCAAACAATTTGTTTCCAATTCGTAAAAAATGACCTAAAAACTAATTAATCATCTTTCACGCTCTCTCAAATCTTAGCTACGGTGACATGGTGCCGGAGACAATAGCTGGCAAAATAGTTGGCGGTGTTTGTTCGCTCAGCGGAGTGCTGGTCATCGCCTTACCTGTACCTGTTATTGTATCGAACTTTAGTAGAATTTATCATCAGAACCAGCGTGCGGATAAGCGCAAAGCGCAGCGGGTATGTCCAGCCATGTTCCCTCTCTCTTACTCTTATTAATATTTGAATACTTGCAGAAAGCTCGGCTGGCGCGCATACGCATTGCGAAGGCTTCGTCGGGAGCGGCATTCGTTAACAAGAAGAAGGCGGCGGAAGCGCGCTGGGCAGCGCAGGAGTCGGGCATTGAGCTGGATGATAATTATAGGGATGAGGATATCTTTGAGCTGCAGCATCATCATTTGTTGCGGTGTCTCGAAAAGACAACGGTGCGTATACTTAACCAGTATTATCTCATTTGCAGGACTCTCTTCGCAGGCAGCACGTCGTGGCGACGTGCGGGTTCTTGTCGACTTTTACGTTGTTCTTGTTGTTGTTTTCTTTGTTATTTTCATTTACACGTTCATTTATCAGACGTATTTGTTTTGTTTTCTTTCTGTGTGTTCTCTTCTCGACAGATGTAGCAACATTTGAACATCTTTCTAGTAGCCAAAAATTCTCACCTTTGCCTTGTGCTCGTTAGGCAAGCAATGACAAGCGACACAACATCTAGAACAACTAGAACAACTGCAGCTATAACTAGTACAACAACAACAGCAGTAGCTGCGAGCGCACTTAGCACACAGAGCGGCAACTACAATATGAGTTCAATTGTTGGTTGTTGTGCAGGATTTGCTGTGCCACAGTTTAGAAACCTTGTGCGTGTTCGTTGATAAAATACTTCGTACATATACATACATACACATACATGCATAAATATCAAATTAAAAAAAAAACAAAAAAAAAGAACCTTCAGCATTTGTATTAATAATGATGTGCAAAATTATTGATTATTGTTTTGTACATTTGTATTCTATATAAATCGATATAAGTACATATATATATATGTGAAATTTGTGTTTGGTTTTTCCGTCTTATGTTTAAGTTATCGTTCAGATGTTTTCCATTTGTGTCATGTTTTTCACATGTTGCATTGGGTTTTGGTTAACTTCAAGTTAACCAGCGAGCGCCCCACAACAAATTTCAATTAAAAGTTAAAGTTCATGAGATCAAGCTAATATATATACATATATAGTATTTATGACACCCTTCTATAAATATCGAAAACAAACGTAAATAAATTCTCCAAAAGTAAGTGCTTTCGGTTTGTACTTTAGTTCCGTTCTTCTCTTTCACTATCTCTCGATCTATCTCTCTTTCTCTCATTTGCGCGTTCCAGTTTATATTTAAGTTTTTCCTATTCCTTTTTATTTGTTTTTTTCTTAAAGCAACAAATGATTTGTGTTGAAAGCTATGCGCTCTGTTCTGTTTTAACTTAAGATTTTTTTAAGTACTTTTAATTGGCCATTATTGAATAATATCGGAAAATAATGCTTGAAGAGGCTCCCAGCGAATGCTATAAAAAAGATCTAAAACAGCGCCAACCGCCACATGCAATCGATGGCCGTCAACACTTAAACGAAAGCAATCTGAAACTAAACCTAAATAAAAGCAAGAGCATAAGAAAATATGGAAAATTAAACAATTCGAAATCAAAGAGCGCCTAACAAATGCGGTAATTTATGCGAGATTTGCTTGTTGGATCTGTTAAATGATATTATGGAATTTATATGAGTATTTCCATAAAAACTGGTGATCGATTTTTTAAATTGATAACTGGTCCGAATACGGTTCCTAACTGGTTTGAATTAGTTCAAGGATGATTAAAATAAAACATTAAAGCGTTTCCAACCGAACGCATTGAAAGAATTAATCGTAAGAATTTATTAGAAAATAAAAATTCCATTAAAATTTTTTATGAAATCAAGAAATATGTAAGATTTCTATCATAATATATATTTGAAAAGGACCTGACCTTTCAAACATTAAAGAAATTCGTCTGCTGTGAATTTAAAAAACGTTCGATCACTGCTTTAATGAAGTAAAATAATATAACATATCCTAAATAACCCGTTTGATGAGTGCTCGAAATCCTTAACCAAACTAAACTATAAACTAAATCTAACAGAACGGTAAACCGCGTGCGCGTTTTAAACAGCTAGCTAAAATCGCACACAAAAGTCGCTCGCTCGTGCCTGCTTTGTCAAACCCCCCTCCCCCCTTCCATGCCGCCTGACGCTCGTTCTGCTGCCCGCTCGCCGCGCTAAGCACTTGGCCCTCGCCCTGTTACACCACTTGGCTGACTAACAAAACAGTTCTTATTGTGTTATTGTAAAATTGTCATTGCTTAGGTGCCGAAACCGCCCCCTCCCCACACAACCCCCTCACCAAGCCACCGACCATTAATTTTCAATGTACATTTAAGCGTTCTAATGTTTGACAATTTCCCCCCAGCTTTATTGTTCTGATTGTTGTTTTGACTAAACCTCTTTAAGTATTTATTATTACTTAATATAGAATATTAAATCCTGTGTTTGTGTTTTGTGTGTGTGTGTGTCTCTTTAACCTGGCTTAACATCCCACCTCCTTTCTGTATATTTTTGTTGAATTGTTGATAAAAAAAAAAAAGAAAAAGAAAAAAGGAAAACCAATCATTGTACTCTATGTATTCTATGTTTCTTTTTGTAAAATTCTTCTGGTACTCACACTCAAATGCTCAAATCTAAAGGATCGTGAATTTGTCGAGTTAGAAATACCTTATAACGGCCAGCCAAAGCGACCGGGCTCGCCCTCGCCGATGGCTAGTCCCGCCCACTCGACAAACAGCGCTGCAGGTCTGTTGCAATCCTGCTGCGGACGCTGTTGTTCCCAGCGTTATCAGGTAAGATACAAACTGTACATACTTGATATCCTCTAAACTATTTTATGTTGTGTGCCTGTGTGTTTGAAAGTGCTATGTGTGCGTGAGTGTGTGTGTGTATGTGTGTTTCAAGTGCAGGTGGGTGCCAAAACTATTTGTTATATTAAGTATTTTGTTGTTTGTTACCTTTGTTTGTGTGTATATCATGTACATTTCTAACCAACAACCCCAAAAACACACTCTAAGCGACCGAAACAACGGCAAAATACGATTATTTTCCCAACTAAAAGTATGCTGCACTTTGTCAGCGAGCAACAACAAATGGTTATTGTGCCAAAGTGTTGCATGCTTTTAGGCTGCCAGCTAAATGGACGATTTCTTACATGAAATTGTAGTCCTCGGGGACCGCACATCTAGTGTGTGTTGCTAAGAATCCTAAATATTCCCCTATTATAAAAAAAACGTCACTTTAACATCTAAATACAAGAAAAAACCATTTGCTAAATTTTCATTCAAATCATGTAAGAAAAACCTTTTTTTCCAAGGGGGTTAACAATATAAATATTTAACTTACAATAAATACAACATTTTGCAGCTTAATACATACTTATTAATATTCAGATAACTTTATAATGAAGTTGACATAAAGGTTACTCCTTAACTTTAACATTTATCACACATTATAAGAACATAACACGCATGCATATTTTCTAGCGCCACAAATCCAAAGCTTTCAACTTTTAGACAAATTTTTAAATCTAAACAATATGTTGCGAACTCGCGTAACATCTGATTAATCATTCACATAATGCATTTTTCGCTCCATTTTGCTTTACAGGCCTGCGGCAAGTATATGCCAGCTGCCAGCAATGCTCAAAATAGCCAAAACAATCAGCCAATGGATGGCACCTACCTGGTGGAGGCATCCTTCTGAGCCAGCAGTGGAGTATGGTTAATGCTGAAGAAGCCGATGCTGATTTACGTTTACGTTTAGTCTAACTTGAAAAGTTTTTAAATTAAATTGAATTTGTTGTAGACAAAGAATACAAAAAAAAAAACAACAAAACTGAAAACACAAATGTAATCTAAAAATCTCTAAAATCTGATTTTCGAGTTAAATGCAAAATATTTTCATTAAATTTTGCAAAAACACCAAAACACACAACAACTGAATGTGTAAAATGTAATAAGAACACACAGGAACAATACATAAGCTGCACATGAAAATGGGTAAACATAGAGAGCATAGTATATATAGATCGAGGAAAAATACAGAATACAATACACTTAATTACGAAGCGGCAAAGTCGGATTTGATTAGCGAGGTCCCGTTAATAAATTAAAAAAACAAAAAATAATAATATGCAACACTATTTACTTTATATAGGTGACAAGACAACAACAACAACAACAGAAACAGACGCATTTTAGAGGAATTTACTGTGTATGTTTTTAAGCGGGCAATAAAACAAAATAATAGATTTGCAAATAGATTGAAACGAAAATAAATAAATTATAATAACAAATGTTATGTACTCACTCAAGCAAGTTGCATTGGGTCCAAAAAATAAAATAACAAATTAACGAAATAAAACAACCACAACAAATATCGTGAGCAAGCGATTTGTGTAGTAGCAAAACCAAAAAAATAAAAAATAATTTAATTACAAAAAAAGGAAGTGAAAGAAATACAATTAAAAATAAATTCCACATATTTTTTAAAAGGTCCGTAGCTTAGTGTGTATAATGTTCAACTATCTCGTATTATTTCTTCCAAGTCTTGATGGACTCGCTGTTCATAGTTTACTTATGTGAGCCAAGTTAAGGGAAAGACTTGGCCTGGCTCGATTTATGAAAACTATTCATATAATCATTTTTTTAGCACATTGGAATTTTTCGTATATTGTATATTTTTGATATAGTCCAAAGGTTTCAGTTGTCATCTTTCCTAACTCTTCAATGAACAAATCAAAAAAATCTATTTCAAAAAGCATCTAAGCGAAACTTCTTCCAAGAACTAAGTTAGCATATATTTAACTGTGTATGTATGTGTGTGTAGGCGAGGCTTTTAATTGAAGCATTAAAACTAAAACTCTTAGCAAATTCTAACAAACTCAAAGTAAATTAATTAATTATAAATTAAACCAAATCAAACATTTAAAATTAGTTCAATATACTTAAAAAAAAAACAATGAAAAAATAATTGAGCTTGTATGTATGTATAATAAATTTATTATGATTATTATTATTATTATAATTATGGTGTTGACTATTTAAATTGTATTTATAGCATTTATTTCTAATACATTAAGTTCTAATTTTATTTAGTGACAAGCTGTAATACTTAATACAACAAACCAAACTAAAACTTTAAAAATGAATCGATGAGAAAATATTAAATATGATGAATTTGGTTAACAAAACTTAAAATTAACGAACAACAAGTTTTGGCCTCTAGAGCCAATTCCTGTAGCGATATTCTAAAAGAACAACAAACAAAAAAAAATCTACTCTAAAGCATTTTCTGTTTTGATTTTTAGTGATATGTAATTCGAATTCGACACCTTAAACTCTGCCACGGGTCTGTGTCTGAACAGAACAGCAACAACAACAACAACAAAGAAAAACTATAAAAAAATTAATAATAAAATAAATAAAGAAATCTGTTTACTTCCACAACAAAAAAAAGCGCGAGTTTATGTGAGTTTTGTTTTTTTATTTTTTATTTTTGTTATTTGCTTAGAGACAACGCCTAGGCAGATCGATCGAAATATGTACAAAAGTTGAGAGCTAAAAGTAACGGAAATTCCCACCATACATCATCGGCTATATAAAACTAGCTAGAGATCTATACTAAATATATATGCACAGACATGTATGTATATAAATGTACATACATATATACATATATGTATATGATAATACTCATGCAGCGGAGTGTGTTTGTGTAGAGCAAGTGAGATCGGTTGCGTGTTTCTATATGTGATATAGTCAGCTCGCTTTCGGTACGTATACCTATATATATATATTTATACATATATACTTACTTACTTACTTACTTACATATTGAATATCAGCGGCTGTAATTTGTTTTAGCCATACCGCACAGATGTTGTGCTTGATTACCAGACTCACATACAAATATGGCAAGATTCATTTGCATAGGCCAAGCTTAGTCATATGTTTAAAAAAGACCTGCTCATAATTTAGTACTCCAGCACAGCATAGGCCTTGCATCCAGTCGACTGTGAAGGTGACAGTTGATTGAACAGATCATAGATCAGTTGCAAATTGCTATTCCAAAGTTGTCAATTATCCTTAACTTTTGGTGAGAACAATTCAAGACTATTTTGAACATTTTCAGCTTTTAAAAAAAGTTCTAACATTTTTCTTAATTTTAAATGCTTACATAGCTATTTATAAACACAGTTTTAGTTTTATCTTAGTCTTTTCTTTGTAATTTTATGCTATATAACTAATTATTAACATATTTTAAGTTTTTATACTTTAAGAAGGTGTTATATACATACATATGTAAACATGTGGTTGGTTATTTGTACAATTCCGATTTATTGCAAAAGTTATTAATCTATTAATTTGTTTGTTAGTTTTCTTAATGAAATTCAACTTTAAAGAGTTTAATTGTTTAATTGTTTAATTTAATGATGTTTTCTGTACATACCTACACAATAATAGATACACAACAAGAGTTAATTATATATATATATATATTTTTAAATACATTTATTTTACTTTTAACATTGGAGCTAAAAACCATAATTTTACATTCATGGCGACCTTGGCACATATCAAGCCTCAAGTTTAAAGTACAACATAAAGGTAATTCGCGGTTTTCGCTTTCGCAGTCTTCCATGGTCATCTTCCAGCTCTTAGCTAATGAGATATTCAACCGATGCTGCGCAGCCACTGTTTGCAATCTATATACATATGTATTTTCGCTATCGATTTCATCAAATCAGCTGCTTATTAGCTACGCATTAAACCAAAAAAAATATAAATAAAAATAAGCAAAAGAAAAAACATTGTTAACTGAAGTTATGAGCAAAGGTCGTTGCAATGCCATTTTCTCTTTTCTTACAATACCGTTTCGTTAATTTGAGCACACTGTTATATATATATAGTATACGAAACTATTTATGTATATACCTATTAAATACAAATTTTGTAGTCTCCAGCCCACATAAATCAAGGCAAAGAGAGCAGCACGTAACAGCTAAATTAGTTGAATACAAAATTTACTCACTCGCTTGATATGTTGGTCATAAAAATGATTTTAACTTATTCGTGTGGTTAGGCTTCGAGTGGATGACATGAGCTTGTTAAGTATACGCGCCGTGGTACGTCGAACAGACACTAATATTAACTTCGGTAAGCTAGCTTTATGACGTTATTTATCACTCATACAGCTAGATAACCAAAGACAACATAGCACCCTGTATGCGGCTCTTGCACAATCCTTACTACTCGTTTGTGTTTTTCGGTTTAATATGCAGCTGAAGTCGCGGTTTTCTTTCAGCTCTGCAATTGCAATCGTTTTATCGTTTTATGTTGGCTATTTTTTTGTTTTTGCAGTTTGCATTGGCTCTTTTGGCCTTCCAATTTCGCGCGCGAGTTTTGATTTTTAAACATTCACTCGATTACTGGATGTCTTGTTTTCTGGTTTTCTTGCTTTTTTTCTCTCTACAACTCTACAACTTGTCGAGTTGGTAGCGCCCACACGACTGTAGAAACTGTTGGAGACTGTCGACTGTCGACTGTCGTCATCGTCGGCGGCCGTTTTTGCGCAGGCGTCGCCGTCGACTGGCATTGCATTGAGAAATGCTACGTGGAATTTTTATGCATTTTGCATAGACAAACAAACAGTCAGGGGAGGGCGCAACAACAACAACAAAAACAACAACAGCAACAACAATAAAAGGTCAAAGTTGGTCGCGCGCGCGTTCGTCCAGAACTCTGCTCATGTAAGAAAACGGAAAGGGGAGCTGCAATGATTTTTTTTCCTCTTATGCTACGAAAAAATATTCCCATAAATATGCACGCTACGGCGATCAACAATTATGCCCGCGACCAAAAACCGAACGTCTCAGCAGAAGCGTTTGTAGTATTTTTCGTTTTCTTATTCTTATTGTTTCGGTTGGTCAAGTGACTGTAACTGGAACGACAAGACGAGACGACGACAGAGTGGACTCAACTGAACTGAACCGAGCTGAGCTGAGCTGAGCTCAGGTTGTTGGCTGGGTGGTTGTTTGGGCTGCCTGCCCGCCTGCCTGCTTGGCTGCATTGGCATTATAGCGCCGGCAAAATGTGAGTAAGCCAAGTGAATGGCTGAGTGGCTGGCTGGCTGAGTGGCTGACTGGCCTTACCTATGTCTGTCTACTGCTCGCTAGACGAACGTTCCGTAACCGTAGGTTCCCACAATTATGCGCCTCGCTCGGCTCGATTCGTCTCCGCTCCACACTCCACACTCGACACTCATTGTAATAATCGTTGAAACATAAAGCGGCGGAAAATGTTGAAAAGCCTGCAAAACGTACGAAACGGGCTGAAATTGTCTGAAATGTCTTACTTCACTTCTGTTTTTCTTGAGCTTGTGCAATGGATATGACGACAGTCAGCATAAGGTAAGTAGCAGCAACTACTTACTAATTTAGAGCACAAGGCTGTTTCCCAAACTAATGCAGCCTCGATCAAACTTAGCTAGATCCTAGCTTTTCTACAATTTGTCAAGTAGTTTTTAATAAGGGTACTCCCTATTGCAGTATTGTCTTAAGTCAACTGTTTAGTTCTTGCAACCAAATCATAAAAATAATAAAATATTTTATACTATTTTAGACAAATACAAAAAATAGTATTTAACTAACTTCCGCTCAGTTTACTGAAAACAGCTCAACCGCTTTGCTTCTCTCAGTTCGTAGCTAATTTCGTTGGCCTTTTTTTTATAACCTTTCATTGTCGGAATCTCCTAAACCGGCTTATAAAATATAATTTCCTTGCAAAGTCAACAACACTAAGCCACGTTGAATTTTAATTTCTTTTTATAATTGTTTTAGCTAAAAATTTAATGCTCAGTTGATTTGGTGTAAAAGTAATGCCAGACTTAACACAATAATTTCAGTCGTATCTACAAAATTCGGCGTTACATAAATTTGTATAGTTGAATAAGTTGAAAAGTAACAGCAACTAGAAAAGCATATTAACTATTTTTATTAGAAAGTTTTTGAGCAATTTTTTTTTTCTTTTAATCGATTAGTCTGATCTGGTTCTAGGTTTCATTTTGAATTTTTTTTTTTATTATTTTTATATTATTTTTTAAAATGTGAAAAATGTGTAATATTGAAACTGAAACTTAAAAGTTTTTAATTGTAGTCACGATTAAAAAGACAACATTTATTACCTTACAAAAAAACGTTGAAATAAAGGTTTTCTACCTGACTTCAATTTGAATAAGTCAGTTTTGCTTAAGCCTGTTTCTGTTTACTTGCGATCATCTTTAATGGTCTTGCACATTCTACCTTAAATACACTTAAAATTCAACACTTCGTGGCTCTACAAACAAGCCGCACCTAGTCTAGCCTATGCCCAAGTCGCTGTTAGCCCCTAAATCGTGCACAATATGCCGCCAGATGTCGCAAATCTCTACTCAGAGAGCAGCTAATGCCCAATACAGAGATACGGAGATACTCAGTTAGAGTTCACGCCTGAGACTGACCGCAAGGCAAATATGTAGTAGTTCCAAGAATAAATCACTCATCAAGATGTTACGATATACCACTATATACGACTATATACTACACTATATATACATACATATGCAAATTGGTGGACACGAGATGCCGCAACTGATTAGGCCGAACGTTGTCGAGGCCTATCTAGCAATAACGCAACGATTCTCAGTTCTCAATTCACAATTCTCCAATGTCCGATTGTCGATATTACCCGATGTCCAAGCCGATGCCGATTGGCCCAAAACACGTTTAATATGACGACGACGACGACGGCGACGGCGACACGAGCACAAAAAAATTGCCTATGCATAGGCGATGAGGTCGAAGATAATGACGATGACAAGAGATTTGAAAATTCTGGAAACGTGTGTGGATCGCTCCGTAGCCGGATGTACACGTTGGATTGGAATTTCGGAACGCATATATATATATTTAACAGCTGTGAATGCAAATAACATACCTGAAGAACCCACCGGGCGCCTCTTAATTATGGCAGCTGTGTTGCTCTGGAAACTTGGCGTTAGAGTTGCTCGATCATTAATAATTATATATATATACATATATATATATACGAGTATATGAATATTGCTGGATATATATTGAGTGTTGTTGACACACGTTTTGGTAACTGCACTTGAACTGCGAAAACACTTGCGAAACCTTCTCAATGGTTTTTTTTTTTTTTTATATATGTACATATATTTTTTGTGTTGAAAAATTGAGTTGTTGACACAGACAACAGACCCTAAGTAAGTAATGTTAAATGGTTCTGATTCTGGTCCCATATAGTATGTAGTATGGTAGCGCTCTCTGTGGTATGCTATGGTGGCTAGCCAGAGCTCTGGCACCGGATTGCGCTTTTGCACACACCTTCAACGCCGCCAAACGCTTCTAAACTAAATTCAGTTTTGGTAAAAATGCGACAAACGGGCTCCAGATCAGCTTCTTGAGACGGGCAGCGATGGTGACGGTGACGGCGACGCCAACGCCAACGCCAACGTCGACGTCGACATCGGCGTAGTATATAAAGATTTACCTGTGTAAACGTGTATATGCCAGTGTGTGCTTGAGTCTGTATATGTGTGTGTGTGTGAGCCGCTTTTGCGTTGGTGTAGCCCACGACGACGACGGCTACGACAACGACGATGATCGGATCGCTTACCTGTTCTCTGCTGGGACGTCGGCGTTGCTGCTGCTGCTGCTGCTCGGCGCTGAGCTGAGCTGAGTTGGTTACCTGATTTTCGGGTTTTTGTTTTTGCTTTCGAGAGCGCTCTGAGGCTATGATTTCCCGCCAAATGAGAGGCACAGGTAAAGACAAGTACATTTGTGTGTGTGTGTGTGTGTGTGTGTGAGGCAAGGCGTTTATATATATAGATATAGAATCGACATAGACAGCCGTGTTTCGACGACGTGTTTCAAAGACGCTGCCTAATGACGGTGCTCAGATCTCAGCTACTATATATGACTGTGTGTGTGTGTGTGTGTGCCTATTCCTATTGATTTTGAATTTCAACAATGCGGGTGAAAAATGTTTGAAATTATATTGTACGCAGGCTAAAATTAACAAAAGTTAACATTAACATGGGTATACAGGGTGTCGCCACGTAAAACAACTAACTAAACAGCCAGTTTAACTAAACTTAGTTCAGCGAATGGCTTAAGTTATGTTACAATCATTTTGCTCAAAATGTGTACTAGCGTCAACTGGCAGCATCAGTTGCGACACCCTGTATGTGGCGTCCATAGCCCAAGAAAATAATCCAAGCTAAAAACCAGTTAAACACACAAATATGAACGTGTTTTTTTTTTTTTTGTCTGCAGCAAATTGTTGCCTGGTAGGCAATGGCGCACAGTTGACTTTTGCCAAAAAAAAAAACAAAACAAAAAATAAAACAAGAAATAGTCAACGAAAAAACGTACAGAAACTTGATCAAGAGTTAAGAGCTGAATTGAAGCCGGGCGTATGACTTAGGCGGGTCTAAAAGTGCGCTATACAAGGCGTGAAAACTGACAGCTGATCTTGGCCAATAGATTAATCTTAGTAAAGGATTTACAGAAGGAATTGCACATTATATTTACGGCGCTATCGTGCTTAAATATATGAAATATGTGATGATTTATTCTGGTTAATATATTAAAACTATTTATTTAGTGGGGATGTTTTGAAAAAAAAGTTATTTGGGCCTATTATTGATTATTGTCTATCAAATAAAAAAAAATAGATAAATATATTTTTTTTTTTTACCTATTTCGATCAGCAAAAATTAGAATATAAGTTGAGTGATTTAGTCACCTAGGTTATTAATTTTCTGAGCTAACATTTTTGAATATTCCTACAACGGCTAGGCATACTTTCTACCTACTTATAAAACATTTGCTAATTCTCTTAACTAGTTTAAACTGGATTCAAAAAATACCCATCAATTATTTAACAGTATCTGAATCATTATCTTCATCTCCATCCTAATTCTGTCTCCCACTGAGCGTTGATTTCGCAGTTTATGCTCGTGTTTCATTAACCCCAATACAACAGCTTCTAGCTTAAGTGCAAAGAACATTTCTCAATCACAGCTTAAATCAGTGAGTCAATTGTTATGCTAACCTTAGCTGAACTCTCAACAGGCAGCTTCAATCTATAAATCTTGCAGCTTCTTTGGCACAAAAGTACAGCACACAATTTGCTGTAGCGCAATGGCCACGCAACAGCCAGCAGGGGGAAAAAAATCACTTTTATGGCAAAGATCAAACTGGCAGAAAAAAAAAAAAAACTAAAACAACAGCAACGACAGCAACAGCAACAACAACTACGAAAAATACGTTACCAAGGTAGAGCGACGTCGCGACGGCAGCGACGCAGACGCAGACGGCGCTGCCGCTCACTGCGCATGCGTGGCAACAACGACAGCAACAGCAACAGCAACGGCGACAACAACAACAACGAGGTAAAGAAATGGCCGTTAAAGTTGCCAAGCAAATGGCAAAAGGCAGAGGCGTAGCCAATGAGCAGAGCACAGAGGCTACCGCATAGCCAAGGCGATGACGAAGACGAAGATCGAAGACCGAAACCAGGCTCGAAGATCGAGACGACGACAACGGCCTGGCTACGTGAGCCGAGCTCTTGGCACGTTTTGGCGTGGCCGCCGCCCGTTGGCATCATAAAAGAAGTCAATTGAATTTAAATTTAAAGTACATAATGGCCAGCAGTACGTACCAAGTACAGCGAGAGGGGCGGACTGGGTGGGGAGGGGGATTGGGGCACAGCGAGTGGTATGAAGCGGCGACGCTGCCGCCTTTCGAATTTCACAAAGTCATCTGCTGGCGTCGCTGCTCCAACCGTTGTCTGTGTGGGCCTTATACATAGCTTTCATATACCTACATATGCACACACATATAAACGCACATGCATATATATATATATATATAGGCAAGACAGCACGCAATACTTATACACATGATCGCCTGGCTGGATGGTATTTGTGAGCTCTTTTGATTTAAACGTGCTTAAATTTAAAGATCAAATTGCTTTTGGGCTTTTTTGCACAAGCGCGGCACAGGAATTTTAAATTGTAACCCAAAAAAGAAAAGACCGAAAACCGCAATGCACCAAAAATCACAAAAGCTTTACAATAAAAAAAAAATATATATATATATATATATATTGTATATGAAAAATCTGTTGAATATACCTGAGTCTGTGAGTCACTTTGAATGTCGTTTGTTGGCGGATATGGTTAGCAATTTGTTGATGATGCTAAACAAGCAATAGACGAGTTCAGTTTTGTTTGGAATAGCCTTCTCTCTAATTTCCCCGTTGACGGACTGACATTTATGCATTCAACATTCCGTTGCTGACGGTTTTTTTTCGCTTGAAAATGATTAAGCGTTTAGTGGGCAAAGACTAAGTTGAAAACCGCTCACAATAGTTTGCGCTTTTCGCTTTTTTTTTGCATACATATACCTAAAAAAGAAAAGAACTCGAAAAAAAAAAACAAAAGACTTAGGCAACGAACTTGTGTTTAACCTATTGACACTCGAAAAGAAACCGCCAAACGTTAACCCCATTCTCTTTCGCCTTGTCTTTCTCTAGCACCCACTCACTCAATTAACGTCTACGAGTATCGTCTAAAATTTGCATTGTTTGCTTAGCCCCCTTCTCAAAAAAAAAAAAAAATGTAAGAAACAGAAACAGAAAAGTTCCAACGTCGCGACCTCCCGATTTGTCTGCCAAGCAAGCGTGAGGTTTGGCTCGTTGATTGTTGTTTTATTTTTTTGTGTCTTTTTCTTCGCCTCTGGGAACGTTGCCGAGAAAATATTTGACTTTAATGTGTGTATATATGGATATATAAATATGTCAATGTGTTTGTCTTTAGTGGGTTTTCGTTACTTGGGAACAACTATGAACTGTGGGCCGTGTGATATTCGTGAGATTTTAGCCCCGAATGTCTCTGCATATCATGAAATTTGATTTAGTACTTACTTAATTTAAACCATCGGCAAATGCAGAGAGCATGCAGTTGTTTTCTTTTTTATTTAAATATCAATTTTTTTATTTTTTATTTCAAATTAAAAACTCTTATTAAGAATATTACCAGTAACCTAAACATATTTTACTCTGATAAACTCTTTGTAGAACTATATTCAATATTATACTTTACTTATTTTTTTTAACTTACTGTATAGTCTGTAATTTAAAAGACGTATACATGAATACTGAAAGTTACATTTTAAGTCGGGCTTTTTAAATAATTTAAAAATGATTTTTGATTTTGTATAATTTTACAATAATTTGTAAAAAAAAAAAAAAGTCAATTACTTTTATATCGAAGTTATTGATTTAATTTAAGCTTACAAAAAGTCAATTCTATAAATAATCATTTGATATGGATTTATATAAAGTAAAGACATGTCTTGTATATATGTGGACTTCTGAACATTGCGTTAAAACTCTGCAACTTAATTTATATATTTTCACCATTAAGTTGCAATTGCAGATACAAATCCTCCAACTAATTAACTAGTATGTACTTCCATAGAATGCTATTTGCATGTGCTAAGCTGCATAAATTATATAAATATCGCATAGCTGACAGGCCAATTGTTGTTGTTCTATTAAGTGCTATCGATTCCCGTTCTACGCTACATTCACTTGTCAGTTCTATCAGTTGCTAGATCATTTCCATAGCCAGCTTTTTAGCATTATTATTGCTGCCTTTGTCCGTGGTTTAACATAAGTCCCACTGGCAACAGTCTATTGGACCAGTTAATAAGCATAGGCATATCAAATAATGCGAACTAGTTGACTAACCAGCCAAGCCTCTAGGGTCCAATGCTGAACTGAATATGCATAGAAAAGCCGCTGGCACAGCTTGAACCACATTGGCTTGACCACATCTAAGACTCTATCTATATCTCTGAATAGAGCTCCCTTGAATAGAGCTTTTGGTATGAGCTATGGCCAAGCTATTCAGTATTCCGGCCAAAACATGTTTTGGCCTAAACAATGGCTTACCACATACATTTGAATAATGTGCACAAAGAACGAATGGGACAAAAAAATAAAAAAAAGTAAAATACAAAAAAACCCGAAAAGTCAATAATCTGATTGTGAAACAAACAGCAAAGAGAACAACAACGGCGACGTTCAATTAAAAAACCCAAATTAATGAAATAAAAATAAAAATAAATTAAGTAAATGTTGTTAAGGCGGCCGCCCCAGCGATCTCGAACTCGAAAGAAAGCGGCCAAAACGAAAACAAAAGAAAAAAAATGATAACTTTTCAGTTCGAAGCGAAACTGTACCCCTTGGCGCTGGCTGAGATGCCGATGCTGATGCTGCTGCTGTTGCTGTTGCTGCTGCTGATGATGATGATGCTGCTGCCGCTGCGTAGAACGCTCGAACAAAGCGTACGGGCCAAAAACAGAACACAAAAGGCAAAAAAAAAAAAAAACACCGAAACCCGGCTAAGGCAATGGCAACGATCGATACAATTTTTTATTTTTGTTGGTCGACAAGTTTTGGGCATTGGCATTAAAAAGTCAGAGAACAGTAACAATGCCAAGTCACTAACACACACACACACACACACACACCTACAGACAGACAGACGGACTGCGTTACCTTTGGTTAGAGAAGGGAGACAAAAGACCTGAGATTGGAGACCAAAGCCAGATTCAGAGCCGCAGCTTCATTTTCATTGCATTTTTAGCTGTTGCTCCTTCTGCTGCTGTGGCTGCTGCCTCGAAGCCAGTTTCGCCCAGCATGGTAACAAGTTTGACTGAAAAATTCTAAAAATAATGCCGGCCGGTTTGTCGTTAAAATAAAAAAAAATATATAAAAAAAAAAACAAGAGGAAAGAGTGCCCTCACAATCACAACTATCTATATGCATTTGGCCGTGTATGTTGTATGTGTGTGCGGCAACAAAAATAACTAAAATGAATAACATTTCAAAGGAACGGACAAAGGAGAGATGCCTTGTACAGGCACCCCGGGACCAGGCACTAGGCAACAGGCAACAGGCACCAGCCACCAGCCACCGGCTCAGGCACAGGCCGGATTGCGAGCCAAGTGGTGCCCAAGTCATTCGTTTCAGCTTACACAGAGGCCCACGGAACCGGCAGCAGCAGCTGCAATCGGTCAGGTTTTGCCAGGGCTGCACTTTAAGTCACTTAAATGGGAATGGAATTGAAGCTGGGCTTAAAAATAGGCTAAGCAAATATAAAATCCATTTTGGCAGTACTATATAACGCAATAAATTATTCCAAAAAAAAAAACCAAATAATAATAATTATATACAAACATTTTCTAAATTTTGATTTATTTGTCTACCAAGGATTTATTGCTGATATTATAATTTGAAAACATTCAGGAGATAGTGAAAGTGTATTTTAAATTGTTTAATTCTAAATCTAGAGTTTATTGTGTGAATTTTTCCCTTAAATCTTAACTTTCGATTTATCCGATTTTTTTAAATATTTTTTTTATCACTTTTGGTTCAAGTTCCAATCAAATTATTTATTAATTCTATCGATAAGATGGTGATAGTATGGTGATCTTTTTTGTTTCAAGTTGAAGTTTATTGGTTTTACCTTTCACTGAATGTATCTTGATGCTGCCTATTTAATTATATTAAAATAATGTTTCAAATATGTACAAATATTATGAGTTTTCTCCGATTTTAACAGAAAATCATTTTATTTAATATATGTAATTAAGATAAACTTAAACTATCCCTGTGGTTTTTTGTTTTCTTTTTTTTTGTGGGTGGTATGATATTATGTGGATGGATGAAGTGTTCGCTTTAGCCGAAGGCCACATCCAGGGATTAAAAAACAAAATATGTTGATAATTTATAACTATATGCTAAACTTTAAAGAATAATAATAATATTTAGAACCCCACATAGAAAGCAGACGTGCTAATTTTTTATAAAAATTACGCATACGCCTTTCTTGATAAGTAATCCAGTTATAACTGATTATTGTAAGGTAAATACACAGTGAGTACCTTAGCGGGCTTGTGAGGTTTATGTTTTCGATATCAAGCTGTTTCGCCCAGCCCTGGTTGTTTGCCGATGCTGTTGGCTGCTGTGCCTTTGCCTGCGTCCAGGGCCCGAACCTGATGATCATGACGCTGCTTAAATGTTGTTGTTGCTGCTGTTGTTGTTGGGGGTAGCGTGTCGTAGTCGTAGTCGTTGTCGTTGTTCCCTCATCGTCGTCGTCATCTCTTAACGTTTGTTTGTAACAAGTAACGCGCATCTGCATCTGCACTGGTGTGTGTGCGTGTGTGGATGTCTGTCTGTTTGCTCGGGCAAAGAGTTACCTGCCCTGCGCTACCTGCGCACAGGTAGGCGTATGCTTGTATGTATATGTCTCCGTATCTGTATCTGTATCCTTAGCACTGCAGCAAAAGGCAGCCAACGGTCAGCAGCAACGCAGCATCAGCAAAAACCTTCATTGTGGCCATGTATAAGGTACATATGTATATATGTGTATATACAGAATCCGAAGTATCAGTGGGTTTCACATAAGTGCTCTCCCTCTCTCTCTCTCCTTTTCTCTATCTCTCTCCGGCCTGGTCTTGATATGACTTGGCAGCTTGGGGTAGCTAGGCGTCTGCCTTTGCTTAATGGTTTTAGGAAATCGAAAATTAAATAATTTATCTCGATTTTATGACGTTACAAGCAGGTTTTCCCCCCACAGAGCCCAAGCACGCGATAAATCTTCAGCTTACAATCAAACTAAATAAAAAAAAAGATGCCTTTAACTCGCAGCCGAAACGCTTGTAATTTAAATACTTAACTCTCTAATGCCATATAAGCTCAACTGTCTGTGAGACGCCCCTAGTTTGAGTCAGCTGAGCTCCCAGCCCACGTTTCAAATCAACACAAAATGAATCAAACGGGGATCTATTTTTAAATGCGGTCCCCTCGAATTTTTATTTTTAATTTTTTTTCTTTTATTTTCGGCTGGTCATCGCTCTCAAGTGGACTCGAATCTGAGAAAGGCGCAGAGAAAGTGCCTAAAAGAGGCAGGCCAAAAAAATAATGTTCAAGTTGGAGCTAAAGTTAAAGCTGAAGTTGACTAAGTGGTTTGTCATTGTCGTGATGAAAACATGTCAAATGACAACCTGGAGCTCTGCTCTTGGTCAGCGCCCATGTGTTCCACGAGCTAAGACTAATGGTAAACTTTGATTATTAGTCAGACCGCAGCTGGTAGCAAGTACCTGAAATGCTCGACGTGGATGCTGCTTGTGGTTAGAGGCAATTTGTCTTGCAGCATTTCAATAGTAGCAGTAAAAAGCTATGGTTATTAATGATGCGCATAACTGTGTGCGGGTTTTGCTGCTTAAAAGAGGGTCAGAGATGAGAACATCAAGGCAGGTTCTGGATTATTTAGGAAGTTATATGTCAGATATGTCACTTAAACCAAACTTCGATTTTAACATTTCACATAAGCATTTTCTCTATGAAATTAAAATCTTGACCTCCCAAACTGCATCCGAAGTATAAAAATTTAGTTCACATAAATGTGCCTCTTCACAGAAAAAATAGGCTTTAGAGGAAGTTCAAAATTTCATAGTTCAAAGGCAGGAAATGAGGACCTCAGCATAGATCGCAGCAAGGCACAACAATGCTGATAAAATTTTAATATATAATATATAATTTATTATATTTATTATATATCAAACAAGGCACTTCAATGCTGCTTTTAATATATAACATATTTTATTTCTTAAGTATTTCCCACTAAGGATTTTCCCGGTGTTTCATCGAAAGGTTTCATAAGTTTGCTTTTAGGACCGAACAGTCCGTTGACTGAAACTAAATAGCCGTTCGGCTACAAACCGGTTGGTTTGATGTACTTAATAAATTCGATTCAAGTATATTTATGGAGTATATCAAATCATTCAAACTCATGTAAAATATCTTCTGCGAAGTATATAAATTTCCATTTGTATACTTTATGATTTTCAACTTTCCTGACATTCACTATATTATCATAAACTACTATAACTTTTAGCGGACTATATTAGTGAAAATGTAAAAACTGAGCATGGAGTATACATAGGCATTTTAATGTTTAGTTAATTCTACATTTATTTAGCTTATGACTAACAACAAATTTAGTTAAGAACAGAAAACCTTTGGAGCTTATTGTTAGTAGAGCTTGACCTTCTCAATGCCATACCACATGGTGGGATAGGGATCTTTTAGCTTGCGTCGTTCAATAATATTGGTCAGCAGTGGCACCACCATCGCCAATGGCTCCAACGTACTCGCGTACAGCTGGAAGAGCTCGGACCATTGCGCCAGTACCGCCATCAGCTCTTCATCTTTGGAGATGGTTAGCAGCGTAATGTGTGAGGTTAACAAGGCGCCCAGCCATTGGAACGCTTGTAGCTCTGTGGGCGCGTTGCCCAGGGAAGCGGCGTTGTGGTTGGGACGCTCCTCGAGCAGCACATTCGGCGCAGTGGCTAGCACATACAAATGCCGGAGCAAGCGCTGGACATGAGACAATTCCAGACGCTGTTTCAGATGCTTCTCAATGGCAATTGAGTTGAAGCTGCAGGCGAGCACCGCATTGAGCAGCTCATCATCGACTTCATCATCTGTTGCCATGGCGTCACCATTGCTGACAGCAGTTGAGGTGTTGTCCAGCGCATAACGCAGACACCAGGCAAGCATATGCTCGGAGATGTTCATATAACGACGCACACACATCTGAACGTGCTCGGTGTTTTGGGTTTTAATGAACAAAGTTAACAGCTTCTCCGTAATTTCCTGCTCGCCAGCGCCACTGCGCTCCAGTTGCCTAACTATCGACTGCACCGCTAAGTTCTGAGGTCCCGCATCAAAATAGTTGCTCATCAGCGTAATATTAACATCCTCCAGTCCGTGATCGACCTGCACCAGCTCACCATCCACATGCTGTTTGATCAGCTCGCTCAACTCTAGCTGTGATATTTCGGGTGACTCAAAGGCCACAGTTTCACCGTCTGCAGGCGGCAAATCTGGCAATGGCTGCTTCAACACCTTGGTCTGCTTGACGGCATTGTGGGACCGACTGTTGCCCGCGAATTTGATGGCCGCCTCCAGTGATTCCTCCTCGTTAATATGATCCAGCTCAATGGGCGTCAAGTGTGTCTCGTTTAGCTGTGAGCCGAGCATATCCACCAGCAGTTCATCATTCATGCGATAGCGCACGGCGGCAATGTTCTGGCCCATAGCCAGGAGAATATGTTCATTGCGCGCCCACAAGCGCGAGAAGTCCAAGTAGACCTTAAAGTACTGCTTGGCATTGACCACCTTGAACTGCGTGTTGTACACCAGCAGCGAGGCGCCTTCCTGGCCATAATTGGCGCCGTAAATGGCCGCAAAGTTGCGCGACAAGCCGTACACCGACAATTTGCTCTCCACATTCAATTCGGCAAGCATTGAGACAAACTGACCGGGTGCAGATTCGTGCGAACGCTCAGCCAGATTCAGCATGAAAATACGCTTATCGGACCCTGTAAGAGATGCACCATCAATTTGCTGTATATATATATATATATGTAAGTAATGGGCGTGCCGCTTACAAATTGTCATTAGCTGGGGCCCAGCGTCGCCCTCAATGACAGCATGACCGGTCAGTCGCACTGCCTCCCTCTTTATGACATAGGGACGCTTGTTGTAGTTGGAAAGGCAGCGTCTGATTAGCGAAAATTCGCCCGTAGCATGTTTCTCCTCAAAATAGGTGAGTAGCTGTTGTCCCGCCGGTAAAGTGTGAACGGTTGGCTTGCTAATTGTTTTGCTAGCGGCCAGTGCCAACTGCTCTGCGGTGTCTTCCTTCTGGTCCTTGCGCGACTCTAAGGCCTTCGACAGCGGCTGGCAGGAGCCATCGCTATATAAGACGAGCGCCTCCTTCTCCGTGAACACCACATGGGCAATGCTTTTCTGAAACTGTATGCAAAGACTATTATTAACTATGATGCAAGCATTAAGTAGACAACAGAAACCTTTAATTTCTTGCATTTGGCCACGTCGGGCGTGTCCACATCCCAGAGACGCAGCGAATGGTTGCCGAAGACGCCCACGTATTTTCGACTGTTTGGATCGTAGATCACCTTCGTGGATAGCTTTTCGGGCATGGACCAGCTGTACAACTGCTTATGTGTGCTGATCTGCAGTGTATTTGTGCGTTAAGTCTTAAATTTACAATTTTGAATCGCATTGAAACTTACATTTAAAATCACAACAACATTGCGAGCCAGAGTGGTGATAACATTGCCCTCCTCTTTGTCCGCTGCCATGCCCAGGAACTCCTTGGGATCCGGTATGGGAAATAGATTGTAATACGATAAAAATTTGGACATTTTAATGGATTTTGTTAAATAAAACTCGAATCAAAACAATGCAACACGTGCGGTCAAATAGGGGTGGGATACTATCGAAGCGCCTTTTTGCCGCCACCATCGATATTTCTGCAATAATATCGATAGTTCTGTGATGAGTAATTCATTGGCAATAGAAGAGCAGTTTATACAAAGTAAGGCGAGCAGTTAATTATAATTTAATTTTGCATTATTGTGATCAAGTTGCATAACGTTGATAACTGTTGATAAATATAATTCAAAATACTGCAGTTGTGAAAATACTGAACAGCTGTTTTGTGCTGCTTATGCGTTGCAAATCTGTGTGCACTTGCAGCCGTGCGGTCACATTGCTAACTTACTTCAACGTGTTAGAATGGGTGGAAAAACGAAACAAACGCCTCGCACCAAAAACAATGCAAAGGTAAGCAATAAAGCCACGCTAGACAGAATGATGACTAATTTACTTTTGTTGTATTGCCTTTAGCCGTCGAGCAGCAGCCGCTCCGCGGAGCTGCTGGGCAGCTCAACGCCCATATTTGTTGGCTTCTCGGCCCAAGCCGACGGCAACTTGGTGCCCTTTGCTCCGGGCTTCGCCAGCGCCGAGCAGATGCCCGAGACGTTCGATGCGAACATCAGTCCCCAGACACAGATAATACTGCGTAAGCTGTCCAAAAAGGATCCCATGACCAAGAAGAAGGCGCTGCAGGAACTGCACGATCTGATCACGGAATCTGAGCTGGACGCACTCAAAAATATTTTGCCGCTGTGGCCAAAGTTCTATCACAATCTGGCCAACGACATCGAGCACGCGGTGCGCGAGCAGACGCAGGTTGTGCAGCAGCTGCTCGTCTCCAAGTGCAAGCGCGCCATGGCGCCGTACCTGAAGCAACTGGTGCCCGTCTGGCTCGCCAGCCGCTTCGACAGCTATGCGCCCGCAGCGAGCATTGCCAGCAACTCGTTCCGGGAGACCTTCGCGCGCACTGGCGAGGTGTGCGTCCACTGTCAGAGCGAGATAGTCGAGTACTGCACACGCAATTTGACCTTTCACACGTCGGCGACGCTCTCGATAGGCAAGAGTCTAAAGCCGGAGGAGGCGGAGCAAAAATATCAGCGCGTTGTCATCGGCAGCTTGAAGGTGTTGTCCTTCTTCGTGGAGCAGACGGCGCAGGTGGAAGAGCAAGATCAGCTGAAGCAAGGCTTAGCCACGATGTTGGCGCACCAGAAGTTCTGGACCTTTGCCAAGCACAAGCAGCCCGCCATAAAGTAACGAAGAAAAACAACCAAAAACAACTGGCAAACATTTAAATAACTTTTATTTTATTTTGTAGAGCCGCCTGGTTTGAGTGCATATATCATCTGCTGCAGTGCGCCCAGCTGCTTGAGGTGCTGGCACCACAAAAATCGCAGCTTATCACCACCAGTTTTCAGTTCATCGACGATGCCGATCCTTTGGTGGCGCCCCATGTTTGGGGCTGTGTGCTGCTGCTGCAAAGCAATTACGAAGACTGGTATGACAAATCGAAAGGATTGTTGTTTTGCTATCAATAGTTTATCGAAATCTCCTTTCTCTTTTAGGTATGCTTCGCTCAATATTCGCAAGGCGCTGCTGCCGAAGCTCTCGTCGCTGCTGCGCAACGCCTTCAATCGTAATGCTCAGGCAATTTGTCCCAATCTGCTGCCCTTTCTGTCCAAAATTACGCCCGCCAGTTTGCAGGAGCTGGATATTTATGAGTTCTATCAGCGCTTTTTCGATGACCTGAAAACTGCAGTCGTGGGTCCACATGATCCAGTCCTGTCCAAAGCGGACACCTCGATCATGCACAATGCGTACTTCGAATGCCTGCGCTTCATGTTGCAACAGGTCAACAACAACACACAGCGCACAGCTCCAGTGGAGGAGTTCGCCTTTGGCCTGCTGGAACATCAGCTGCTGGAGCCCATTGGCGACTTGTTGCGCAGCGAGAGCAGCCATGTCAAGTACTTCTTTCAGCATACCTCAGCGCTGGTTGCCTTTTGGGATCGTCAGTGCAATACTGATGCCGATAAAAGCGCTTGCACCTTGTATGTGAAGCTACTGAACACGTTCTGGACACGCATCTTTGAGCTGGTCACACAAGATCTCGCCGTGGAGGATGTCAACGAGCAGCTGCTGTCGCATGTGCTGCTGCTGGTGCAGGATTTGCATGTGGCCAATCCCAGCTTGGAAACGCAGAGCGTCAAGTTCGTGGAGGCAGATGAGGCAAACGGGCCCCCAGACGCGTCCTCGCAGCAATCAACACCCACCAAGAAAGTGCATGATGCAGCCACATTCATACAAAAGGAGCTCAAGCAGCTGGTCGTGAAACTGGTGCGCATCTGCCTGGAAAAGGCGAGCAGCAGCGCCAACTCCGCTCGCTTCGTAAGCCAGGTGCGCACGCTGACCAAAATGTTCACAGACGCCGAATTCTACAAGAGTCTGACGGAACGCGGCGAGCTGCGTGCCACGCTGGACAATTTCGTGGCACTGCTGGAAAAGCTTAACAATGACGCCTGCGAGTCGGTGGTGGATATTCTCTTTGAGATTCTCACGCTGCTGGAGCCAGCACCACGTTTTGAATACATTGCTGAGACACTGTTGAAGGTAAGACTAGCAGTAATCTAAGATAAAACGAAATTAATGCCAACATCGAAAATCATGTGAGTGCTAGTAAACACCCTGAAATCACGTGTTAATTGCTCCAACATTATGAGTCATTAATATAAAAGAATTTAAATCTGCTTTGCTTGAATGTAGGAGAATTGCATGGAAATGCAAGGTTTCAGAGAAGCCCTGTTCTCACTCCATTGCTTTTCCTGACTCTCTCGCACTGGCTCTCTCTCTCTCTCTCTCCCTCTCTCTCTGGGTCTCTTTGACTCTCTTTCTCTCTCTTTGACTCTCTTTTTCTCTCTCTGGGTCACTTACTTTCTCACCGTCTTCCGTACTCTCTCTCTCTCTGGCTCTCTTACTCTCTCTCTCTCTCTCTCTCTCTCTCTCTCTCTCTCTCGCTCTCTTACTCTCTCTCTCTCGCTCTCTGTCACTCTCGCTCTATCTCTCGCTCTCTCTCTCTCTTCCTTTCTGACGCACCTGTTTCTTTGTGAAATATATCCTCTCTATGCGATTCTCATGAATTCAAGTAGTGCTTACCGATTTCAAAGCTATATTAGTGATTGTTCAATTGATTTGTGAATTGTGATTTGATGAACAGTGAGAAATGAATTACTAATTACTATTTAATTACAGATACAACAGCACCGCGTACAGAATCTGTTGCTGCATCGTCTGCTCTCGTATCCGCTGTGCACAGAGCCTGCCGTGCGTCAAATGCTCGCCAGCGCGGAGACTTGTGCCGTAATCGCGCGCATTGCCGAGGAGGTTGTGGTGGACAACAATCGCGACAAGCTGAACTTGCTGCACAAATGCTTCTTTCAAACGGACACTGGTGATATTCTGATAAATGCGGCGACCGTCGACAAAATACTGCTGGCGATGTGTGCACCACTGGAGCAGGCCACGGCCAGCGATATGGTTGAGGTGTGCGGCAGTTTTATAGCGCAGATTATGCCTGTCATATGCAGCAAGGCGAACTCCTCGCTGCCGGTCCGTCAGCAGGTCTTCTTAAGGTTGTACAAATTTAGCTTGGAGCAACGCCCGAGCGACTATCTATCGGAGGATACACTGTGGGAGATAACCACCTGCTGGCAGGATGCGCTCTCCAGCAAGGACATCGAAATCAACGACGAGCTGCTGCAAAGTTGTGCTCGCATTGTGGAGGAACTAGCAGCGAACGTCGAGCTGAACGCCAGCAGCCTGGAAGGCATGGCCGAGGCAATGGCCAAATTCGTCATCTGTTCCACGGAGAACATTGAGGATGAGGCACAGCGCTTCTCGCGCATAGACGAGACTATTGTGCAGCTGCTGAGCTCTGAAGTAAAGACAGTTGAGAGTGTGCTGCAATTCGAGCAGCATTCTGTGTACCTGGAGACGCTGCACACGGCAATTACCGCTGGCGCACCTTTTGAGAATGCAGTCTTGGATGAATTAGGAATCGTATCGCTGCTGCGACGTGCGGCATTGAACTTCGCGACAATCTGCAAGCTGGTTTGCCGTTCTGACAATCCGCAGCTGGCGCAGCAGTCTAACGACGGCGAGGATGAGCTAACCGAGGACTATTGTGATCCCAATGCTAATCTGTTAAAGCAGTGGAGCGAATCGTTGATTTCTGAGCTGTTGCAGTGCATGCAGGTGGCTGCTGCTGCCTGGTCCTGGCTGGAGGTCAGCCCCACATTAGACAGTGCCTGCGAAGAGCTGGTGCTCTGCCTATCCGAACAGGTGCGCAGCTTCATGGGCAACAGCAGTGAACTGGTGGTCATTATCAAGCAGCGGCTGGAGCAGGCAGCGCTGCAGCAAAACAGCGTCATAAGCTGTCGCATGTTGGGCTATCTGGTTTACTGTGCGCAATACGCCGCTTTTGACGAAAGCGCCACGATCCTGTTGCACGAGGATCTCGCAGAGCTGCTCGTAACGCAGGGCGCGCTCAAGGCTTATGTGATGACACTGCAGGTGAGCAATTTAATAATATTAAATCAACTATTTATATTTACTAAGGTATCATCCTCCCCCACTTAGCACTTGCTGCCTAATCTCTCACAAAGAGCCCTCAGCTTAAATAGCCCCATTATGCGCACGGAACCACCAGATATGTGGGTGAAGGCAGCTGTTTTCCGCTGTTTGCTACTCAACAACTTCCAGTCGGATTTAAATGAGCAAACGGATCGCAACATTATTGTTTCAGCCTTGCAGTTCTTGACCCACGTTGGTGAGCAGCAGAACGCGCAAAAGGATCTGCTGCATTATAATGTGTAGGTGGCTCGACTATTACTATTATATTTGTTTACTGAAATTAATTTCCTCTTCAGCGAGCTGCTGAAGCAGCCATATGAGGCAGTGATAAGCACCGTGGAGATCATTCAACTGCTTACTGAGATCTTGCAACGCTTTCCCTATGAGCTGAGCATTAAAAACTGGGATACTGTGCGCATTGGCCTCAGCTCCTGGGTGCTGACCGTTTCCAAATCTATTAGACACTACAGCGATCCAAAGGTGCGTGTTATAAATGAAAGAAAATTTAAGTCGTTTAAATTTTTTTTGATTTTTCCATATATTAATATATATTATTGAACGCATTGCTAATTGAACCACTTTATTTATTTACAGACATCCTTTTTCATTGTGGCTGTGTTTCAACTGTTTGCTACGCTCATTTCTTTTATGCGCACGGAGAAGCAAAGAAGCTCAAAGGAGCTACTGAAGAACGTGATCGATGAGTGGGAGACTCTGTTTGCCAGGGACGTTAATGTGGTGCTCTTCAAATCGTATTATGTGCTGACGCATGAAGCGGCTGAGCAGCCAGAACTTCGTGTTTGCCACGAGGCAATATTGGAGCGCATGATGCCTACGATGGAGATGCTGGATTATAGTTTTATTTACGGGGTAGCTAAGCAATTGACAACTAAACTTCTGCTCATTTTAATCCATTTTCCCTAACTTAGTTCAGCAAAGCGCCCAACTCAAAACTGTCCTTGGATCATCTGTGCAATTTTCTGCTCAAACAACTCCACAGCACACAGCACTGCGTGCGTCTGAATGCGGTGCATGCGCTGCGCCAGTTGACGCCACAGTTTGTGGCCGATGACATTGAGCTGTATGATAAGAATAGCGATAATATTGAAGTTGCCTCTTCGACAATCGCCAAGTGGCATTTCCTCAATCGATTCGAGGATTATTTAAATCGCTACGATGGACTCATACGCAAATATTTGGAGGAATTCAGTTTTAAGCTCACCGAACTGGAGGATCTCGAACCGATTGATAGACACGATGCTTACAGCTATTTGCTGATATGGGACTGCATTATAAATTCGTGCGCCAAGTCGCCTGTTGCGCTGCGCTCCGTCTACACGAGCTGGCTAAATGAAAATCATTACGAGGAGGTAAGATCTTTGGCTGGCACTACAAGTTTAATTTTGATTTGGGTTTAAAACACTTGAAATTTGTATGTGTACTTTACAGAATTTTCTACATTTTCTCTTTCGTGCCATGCCGGTGGACATTTTGAAGAATCATAGCGCCAAGGTGCATAGTAACGGTGTCTACAAGGAGCTTAGCTGGTCTCAATTGAAAGGTGAGTTGCTCGCCTTCACTGCACTGTTTAATTGATCAACGTCTCTTCCGAGGGCAGATTCTCAGCCAATGCATCGCGCAAATAATCCTCGCCATAATCCTCATAATCTGTCATGCCATAATCATAATCATCCAGTCCTTCTTCACCATGCTCCTCCGACAACGAAATGTAATCCGTAACTGGCACGAATGTTTCATCGTTCTCCGCGTGCATCGAACGTGCCACGGGAACTTGTTGCGGTGCCATGTATATGTTCAAGTTCGATATGAACTTGTTTATCCAAACAGTCAGATTGTTGGCCAAAATGCGCTGATAGTCACGCAGGTTACTTGTGGTATAGAATTCTTGTTCTGTGGGAAATATTACAGATGTTTTGGAATTATGCGTGGGTATAAGTTAAATGAACTTAACTTTAACTTAACGATAAAAATTAGTAGTAGAATACTTCTTTGCATAAGTGATAGGTGTTATGTGCAATAGATTTGTATTAAAAAATGAGGAGCTCCGGAGTTTTGTGGAAATAGCTAAATAGCTTAAAACCTAAATTTAGCCCTATTATTAGTGGAAAATATTGTTTTTTTTTTTTTCTAATAATAGGAAATCAGAAGCAGAAAAAAATCTTTTTGGCCCAGACAACTATTCTTTATAAAAATTGCTTTGGTAAACAGCTCACACTCCAGCCCAATTAATGGCTGCAACTCACCCGTAAATTCCTTGATGCGCTCCAATATCACAGCAGACAGGGGCGATTGCTCGTCAATGATGAACTGATCGTTTAGGAGGAAGTCCTTCATCTCCTCAAAGAGCACACAAACAATTTTCATCATCTGTTTGCGCTGACGCTCAATAATGAGCTTTTTAAGTCCGTTGCAGCGTTTTTTATGCTGCTGCCTTTGGGCGCGACGTTGTCGCATTTCCTCCTCCAAATACTCCATTGCCTTCTCCATGGTCATCGCTTCAACGGGCGGCTTCGGTTTCAATTGATTTTGCAGCGCCGTTATATGACGTTGCGAGAGAATGTGCTTGAAGTACTTGAACGTATCCTTGCAGCGCATTGGATGCGGATTAGCCAGACGTTCCATGCGAGCCGTGCAGATAGGCACATAGATCTTCTTGGTGATATAGCGCGGCTGCTTCGTTCGCTGCGGCGAAAGGAAATTCTTTTTGGGTGTGGCCAGGAAGCACGTGTGCTCCTCGCGCTTTAGCATGTCACGATCGATGATGATCTGGCCGGTGTGCTGGCAGGGCACATAGCACGGATGATAGCGCGGGCAGACGCAAAAGAACTTGTACATATGCTGCGGTTCAGGTATATCCGATTTGACCAATCGCTTAATGCGCTTGGCGCGATCCGGCCGCAGCTGGACCATGGCCAGGCGTGCGTTCAACTCATCCGCCACCGTGATGGCCTCCTCTTTGGGCGCCCGCACCGGTGGCGGTAGATCGCTGGGCAATTTCGTAAAGTTAATTGCCTCGGCCACGGTCTTCTCGGCTTCCAGCTTAACTTCGCGCGCGGGCGCCTCGCTGGCGATTTCATAGAAGTTCAATGGTTTTTTAGCCATTATTGCAATAAAATTGAAAATTATTTAACGAAACTAACAACACAAGAAAATTATCACAAACGAAATGTACTAAATACTTTTAAATAAATGAGTGTGTGTGTGTAGTGTGTAATGTTTTTTTGGTGTTTGATTTTTGATTCCGTTTGTAATGGCCTGCTCATCACATACATTACATAGCATTTGTTAAACCAATTTTTCTTCTACTCGAACAGATCCTCAACTCCCACTGCAGCGATATGCCTGTCATCTCTATACGGAAGTGCTTCGCAAGTTGCCAGCCGTGGTGCGCAAATGGTGGAACACCAGCCAGTCCAGGCAGAAGAACTTTGTGGACAATCTGACTACCAACTACGTGAGCGCACTAATCTGCAGCGAGGAGCTGAAGGCGATCGCCAATCGCAAGGAGAAACATGAGAATATGCAGGTGGTTTCTCGTTCCCTTTCAGTTTTGTTTTTCTTTTCGTTTGGAGTTTCTCTCGCTCTCTGTCTCTAGGAGGCCTCCTCGATGCACATGCGCAATACGAACACCACAACAATGGAAATGAGTAGCAGAACAATTACGACGGCCCGAAAGATCTCAAGCGGTACCATATTGCGGCGACAATTCGGTTAACTTTCGATTAAGATACACACATAAACGCACACTCAAACAAAAACCCGCATAAAGCACAAATCGAACAGGGCTACTTGATTTTAAAAAGGAAACTTTAATGTTTTGAAATAGGCTTTACATATTCATTGGGATACATTTTGCATAGAGCTCTTTGCTTATGATTATGACTACATAACTACATACATAAAAAAAAATTTTAAAAAAATTAAATTTATTTATATATATATTATATGTAATATATTGCAGAGGTTTAAAATCACTGAGATCAGTTAAGAAAAAAAAACAGCACATTTAGAAATGAAATATATGTCTTTAGTAAACTCTTCAATATTGACCGTATGAGAAACTCTTAGGATTTAACTTTTATATATAAAAGACCGAAAGGTCTTTAAAGTGTGTATTATTCTTAATTAAAACCAACAATTTTCGTTTTCCAATGCCAGGTGACAGTGCACACATCCACTCGTGAAGTTCTAGCCGTCTATGCCATCGATGAGGCACGCATGGAGTTGGTTATTACGCTGGCGCCAAATTATCCGCTTGGCGCTGTCAAAGTCGAATGCGGCAAGCAAATTGGCGGACGCGCCAGCTCACGGAATGTGGGCATGCAGCTGACCATATTTTTGACACATCAGGTGAGTGCTTGTCTTGTATAACCATATTCCCACGATCTGTACTCATTTTTTATGCGTCCATAGAATGGCACCATTTACGATGGTCTGACGCTGTGGAAAAACAATCTGGATAAGAAATTCGAAGGTGTCGAGGAATGTTACGTATGCTACACAGTCATACACCAGGACACCTGTCAGCTGCCCAAGTTGACGTGCAAGACATGCAAAAAGAAATTCCACGGACCCTGCTTGGTGAGCTTAGCAAAAATTGCATTTAATGGAGCTTTACTAATAAGAATGCTTACTCTCTTTTACGCAGTACAAATGGTTCACCACCAGCAGCAAATCCACCTGCCCCATTTGCCGCAACGTTTTTTAAAGGATCTTCTTCATTGATACAGTTTGGCGACACGTATTAATTTCGGCACAACAAAACCTTTGTTGACAGTCAATAGTTGAATTTTTTGGGCCCTACTTGTAAATCAGTGCATAATAACAATAAATTCGCAATAGGTTTAGATTATAAGCTTATTATTATTTATATAGAAATCGTCATGGCAAACTTCACGTATAAAACGCGCACTGTTCCAGTTACGAATTATATTGGTTTAACTGAATTTTGAGTAGTTTTATTAACCAAGCATTGAAAATCACTGAATCAAACAGAACACAGAAAAAGGAAAAATATAGTAGCCATATGTGTACAATTTTCTAGGCTGGCGTTCCTACATAACACAATGTCTCATATTATACTCGACTCTTCACACGCTCAGAGCTAAAGCGAACAAAGCTGAGCACATTTCTCAAAAAAAGCACAAATTTTCTGATTCATCAATAATTACAATGGCGAAGCAGATGAAGATTATCGGCAATTGCCCTTTTTGCCAGCGAGAGGTGGGGAGCGATATGCGTCCCATTAATACACTAAATATGGAGCACATCAAAGTTCTTGCAAAACAGTTAAAGGATTGTCAGCCATCGACATCTAATGCAAGCGAAGTGAGTATAAATTCGGAGGAGCGCTCGGACTCCGATTGTACAGTTGAATCCGATAAGAACGGAAACAATCCTGTTTCCGTTTTGACTGAAACTATGTTGAGCATGGTCAAGGAGCAGTTCGAGTCCGGTCAAGCCTCTGAGGTAAGTTGGGGGTCCTATTTAAATGCCACTGATAAATTCGTCTAATTCCTTGTGTTTTTCAAAGAGTAATATTCCTGAGGACAATGCTGAGCTAATCATGGCTATGCTGTCGGAGGAACAACATACATATAATAAATATTTGAGCAAAAAAAATGCGAATTCCAAGCGCCGCAAACAATAGGCGCAGCTGCAATATCAGCATATCACTCGGAAACCTTTGCCAAAATTTAAAGTTAGTCACCTTTTACTACTTTTATACTTTCTGACGAGACATTCGAATATTAATATTTTTTCGTTCTCCGACAATGTAAATTAATTTCAATAAATTAAAAAAAGTGTGAATGTGTAGAAACTTAGGTGTTGCATAGATCGGTTATGAAATATTCTGAACGCATTTTTTTCGCCGCTATTGAAGCTAGAGACTTTAAACTTGGAATATGTACTTGTGCATACCCGCTTCATATAAAGTTTTAAAATTTGTTGGCTATGTCTACTGGGGGCTTGGTAAATCGATCAAATTTATATATCTGCGGGCACAATTTTGGAGCTAGTTACCAAATTTGGCAGACAGTTTTCAGATGAAGATCGAGACGAAAATTTTCGGCCACGCCCACTCCCGCCCACACAAATGATAAAAAATCAATATTTTTCGAAAATAAAAATAATGACCGTTTTTTACTATTTTAGGCTGTTTTTATAACTATCATATGAATACTTATTTATATTTGTAAGGGACAAGAGCTCCCTGCAGACGACGAACTTCCTGTTGCTTCGCTGAAAGTAAAACCTTTTTCAAATCCGAATTATGTTAGCTTGCAGATTTTTTATATTGAAAGACCAGCCACGTGCTGTATGCACTGTAGGTTCAAGCAACCACCCCGAAGTTCACGCGTCTGCGCTGTGGCTTGGCCCCCAATGCGCCTGGGGTGGGGCACGACGATGACGAACGCATCAGTTTTGCAGTGCACTTTGGTGGGGCTTGTTAACTGGGATTAGGCACGCCATCGCTCGTTATACAGCGCCGGGCCATGCGTTAAGCCAAAATGACGTAAGCGACCGATGAATATGTCAACAGCTCAACCGAAACTTGGCCAGCGTGTACAAGTAACGGGCAAGAATCAACTTTGCGGCCGTGTCGCCTACGTGGGACGCACCAGTTTCGCTGGCGGTCAGTGGTTTGGTATCGTGCTGGACGAGCCGCGTGGCAAGAACAATGGCACCGTGCACGGCAGCACCTACTTCAAATGTGCGCCCAACTTCGGTCTCTTCGTGCGTGCGCAGCAGTTGCAGCTGCCAGGCCTGAACCAGGTGGAGCAGCTGAAAAAACAGTTCGACAATCGCAACGAGGAGAACATGCAGCGCGAGGTGGGCAAAGTGAAGCTGGCTGGCAGGCACAGAAGCAGGCCGCCAGCCGAAGACCAGGTGAGTCATTCTGACGGTGAACTTTGAACTTTTTAAATGGCAGAGTATGAGAGATAGGCAGATTGCTGAACCAATTTTGAACTCTATTAGAATATTTGGAATTATTTAGTTTGACATGCCAGCGCGTTTTCTTCACAGGATAACCAGCGGCAGGAGGCAACCACTTCAGCTGGTCGGCTGCCCAAGAAGCCGCCAGAGAAGGCGACCTTTTCAATGACCACTTCCAAGACATGGGTGACAACCACACAGCCGCAACCACAACCACAGGCACAGCCACAGCCACTGACAATGGTAAAAGTCAAGTAGGATTATTCCAAGTGCTACTACAGTTTTTCTCCTTCAGCCACAGCGCGCACAGGAGCTGGAGCCAGCTCTCGCAGCGCAGAGTGCTCCGCAAGAGCCATTGGAGACAGTCTGCCAGGACAATATTGCTGCGCAGTCCGAAGCTGCTGCAGCTGCAGCACAGCCAACGCAGCCGAAGGAGCCGACAAAAGCTAATGAGTCCAGTCCAGAGCCGGCCAGGGTCGAGCAGGCCGGAGAGGAGCGACAGGCTGCTGGAGCCGGAGAGGAGCGACAGGCTGCTGGAGCCGGAGAGTCGCGCCAGGCTGCTGGAGCCGGAGAGTCGCGCCAGGCAGCTGTCGTTGCACTGGCGTTCAAGTTGTCGCCGCCGGCTTTGACCTGCAATCAGCGGCGGTCCACGTCCTACACGCAGCTGCGGCCGACGCGCATCAGTCAGCCGAAGCCGACGACAGCCCAGGCGCAGAGTTCCACGGCGCAGCTGACGCTGGCCATGCCCGTGCCTCTGGCGCTGGCGCCCAAGCGCAGCAAGACGAGCATGAGTCCGACCGGCAGTGTGAAGCGTGTTGCCCCAGCTGCCTTTGTGGAGGCCGGCTTTTTGGAGATACTGCGTCCAAAGTTTACGCCGGGTCCGGCGTTGCGTACGCCCAGCACAGTGGCGCCACCTGTGGACAACGCGGAGCTGCGCCAACTACGCGAGGAGCTGCAATTGCTGCGCGTGCAGAAGAGCGAGGACAAGCTCAAGCTGCTGGAACTGGAGCGCACCAAGATACACAACGAGCAGCTGCTGGAGTTCAAGGCGCAGATTATGACGCAGCAGGTGCTGCTCCAGCGGGAGCTGCAGCGCTGTCGCCACGAGCAGCGCGAGTCGCAAGAGACCGCCGCGAAATACAAACGGGAGCTGGACGATGTGGCCGAGAGCGTGGAGCTGCTAACGCTGGACAAGGAAATGGCCGAGGAGCGCTTGGAGACGCTGCAAATGGAGCTGGAGACGGCGCAGGAGCGCAACGATGAGCTCAGCCTGGATCTAGAAATAATGCGCGCCGAGCAGGAGGAGCACAGCGACGACCAACATCTGGAGAAGACTGAGAAGCAATCGACGAACACAACGACACTGCAGACGACGGGAGAGTTCCTGCGGCTGGAGCAGTATAATCAGCGACTGCGCGAGACGGTGGTCCGACTGCGCGATACCCTGGCACACGAGAAGCAGCTGGCACAGCGCACACACAAAGAGCTGGAGACGAAGCACTCGGAAATCAACGAACTGAAGAGCATCAAGGAGTTGCAGAGCCGACGGGTGGACCAGATGGAAATGCAGCTGATGGATCTCAAGGAGCAGGTGGATGCCTCGTTGGGCGCCGAGTCGATGGTCACGCAGCTGGCCACGCTCAAACTGGAGCTGGAGGAGCGCGTGAAGCTCTTGGAAGATGAGGTATCCGAACTGGAAGCACTCGAACAGATCCAGGAGCAGCTCATCGAAAGCAACCAAGAGCTGGAATCGGATCTACGCGACGAAATTGACAAGCTGAGCGGTCAGGTCAAGTCTTTGGAGCAGCAGAAGAATGCCGCCCTGGAGAGTCTGTACGATCGTGACGTGACCATACTGAAGTTCAGGGATCTGGTGCGCCAGCTGCAGGAGCAGCTGCAGCTCAAAACAGACGGTGGCAATCTCTCCATCGAGGACTTCAGCAGCGCCAACGAATCGCAGCAGGAGGAGACATCCCAGCAGAGTCTGGCGGACTACCAGCACATTTTCAGCGTGAGCAAGGCCTACGGTCGCGCCCTGGAACATCAGCTCAAGGCCGTGGAGCTGCGCCTGCAGCGCCAGCACTTGGACCACGTGCTGGCCTTCGTGCCGGAGCAGTTCCTGCTGCGCGGCGGCGAGCACGACGTGGTGCTCGTCATGCTGCTGCTGGAGCGCATCAACGAGAAGCTGGAAATCGTTTGCCAGGCAATCAACGAGAAATTCCCAAATGCCTGCGAATTCGGTGAGTTTTTTTTATAAAATCAAATTTTTATACGTTTTTGCGAGGTCGCAATGCCTTAGGAACAATAGGTTGGAATTATTCGGTGAGTGAGAGATTGTTTAGTCCTTGGTGCTATAGATTGTACAGTGAACTAGGTACATATAACAAATAATTTGTCAAAATTTAGGCAGTCTTTAATATTTTGAAATAAACTTGATCTGCCTATTGTAGCCAAAAATATAATTTCCAATACTTTATATACTTTATATTTTATATTTAAAATGTTTAATTTTATATTTTATATTTAACATTTTATATTTTGTATTTTTTATTTTATTCTTTATATTTTCTGTTGGATATTTTACATTTTATACTTCATACCTTATACTTTATATTTTATACTTTATATTTAAAATGTTTAATTTTATATTTTATATTTAACATTTTATATTTTGTATTTTTTATTTTATTCTTTATATTTTCTGTTGGATATTTTACATTTTATACTTCATACCTTATACTTTATATTTTATATTTTATATTTAAAATGTTTCATTTTATATTTAACATTTTATATTTTGTATCTTTTATTGTATTCTTTATATTTTCTATTGCCTATTTTACATTTTATACTTCATACCTTATACTTTATATTTTATATTTTATACTTTATTCCTTTTACTTTATCATAAAGCTTCCGTAAGATGTTAAAACACCAATTTTTTGGGTAAAATTTTATCTTATCTTAAAAAAAATGTATTTTTTTTTGGCTTTTAACCGTAAATTATACATAATTTGAAATGTGGACAAGGAAGTTCTTTGAATTCGCCAAGATAATTCACTATATACTTATGCATATATTTAAATGTGTTATATACATGTGGTAATCTCTGTTTGTCTGGCCAGGTCGCGATGCCATCTTCGAGGGCTATTCCGTGCAGCGTTACATTTTCCGGGCGCAGTGCATCTACCTGCTGAAGAGCCTGCAGCTGGTGCTGCAGCAGTTCAGATATGGCCTCAATCACTGCGACTACGAGCTGTGCACGCACGCGGCCATCTATCGCATGGATCTGGAGACGCAGGAGCAGCAGCTGGATGAGTTCGTGCGCCTGCTGAAGACCGGCCAGCTGGACGAGCACACCAATTGCGAGCCCATCCGCCGTGTGCTGCACTACATCAGTGGACTGCACCAGAACCTGATGCCGCCGCAGACGCTGGTGGATCTGCTGGACGAGCAGCAGCTGTATGGCGCTCTGATTGAGGTGTACGAGGCGGGCATGGATGCGGTGAATGCCAATGCGGGCATGTTGCACACCATCATCCAGCTGGGGGATGAGCAGACCGCCTCGTTCCACTGCATGCAGCTGCTCATGGAGCAGAGCTGTGCGCTCAAACAGAAGCTGAAGAAGCTGCAGCGCAAGCTGAGCGGCAACAAGACGGCCGCCGCCTGGACGGGCATGCAAGGTGCTCGCTACCAGCGCATCCTGGAGGCCAACGAGGCGCTGGGCGCGCTCATCAGCATGCTGGGCGTCTCGGCGCGCGAGGCCAGCAAAGAGTCCAATGGCGGCATTGCCCACGAAAAGCTGTGGCGGCTCCTAATCCTCAACTACAGCAAATTCGCGCCGGCTCAGGAGGCGGAACAGCGTGAACTGGATGCGTATAGTCAGCGCTGTATGCAGCTGCTTGAGGAGCAGCTGGAGGAGCTCTGCACGCTGCTGGAGCCGAGAGATGTGAACACGGAATATGTGCGTCATCCCACCAGCAATACGCTGCAGCAGCGAGCCGCGCAAATCAAGCGACATTACGAGGATGTCAAGAGCTTGGAGCGGTCGGTGGCCGAGCGAGAGAAGGAAATCAAGGCGCTCAAATATGCGGCCAAGCTGAAGCAGCAGGATTACTCGGAGCTGCAGGTGCGCAAAGAGATGGCCGAGCGACAGGTGCACAGATTCAGCCAGGACTATTGCCAAACGCTCACCCAAATGGCCGAGGGCATGGAGCAGCTGGAGCAGGCCATGCTCTCCAAGGAGGCGGCCATGCAGCACGCGCTCAACATACTGACCGACAAGCTGACCACGCTGGAGCTGGCCCAGCAGCATTGGCAACAGCAGCAGCAGGCGGACAGCGCCTGTGTGACCAGCTCGACGCGCACCTGCAATCGGGAACTGAATCTGATGCACCAGGCGCTGCGCCAGGAGCGCAAACTGCGCGTCCAACTGCAGGACAGTGAGCTGTGCAAAAGCTTCGCCGCTCTCGAGCCGCTGCACGTGCCCCAGCTGGCGCCGAGCAGCGAGCTGACCTCACTGGAGGCTCAACTGCGCTCGCTGAAGAACCAGTGGCTGCTCGCCCATCTGGAGCTGGGGCCCAGCGGCCAGCAACGTCGCGCGCAGATCCAGCTGCAGGGCAGCCGCCTGCTGCGACATATCTTCCAAACATATTGCACAGTGAATCCGCATCGCGCGGCGCCCACGGACTTTGGCTTCTTCATAACCGACGATCTGAGGCGCGCCTTTTAGGCCAAGTTAATTGTATTAGACTCAAATGTATTTCAGCGAGAACAAGTGTATATGTGATTTGCTGCTTAACTACTTAATTACCTATTATTATAAAGTTCATTTTGTTTGTTAATCGAAACTTAATTAAATTTGCAGTACATAGCGAAAATATTACAAAATCATTTTTGTATATTCTATTTTATTCTCAAACATTTTATTGCACTAAATATGCTTATTTGACGGAGTTGCGCTTTGATCTCTTGTGCTTTCCAGTACTCTGTTTAAGAGAGTATATTATTTGCGCAATGCCCGTGTGTCCGTCCGTCAGTCCGCGAATATCTATATATCTCCCTCAGTTTCAAAAATATTCATGTAAAGCTGTCGGAACTATAGCTACCATATTTAAAACTCGCAGATATTTGTCAAAACTAGGCCGATTTTCGTGTTTGATGTCATTTTGGCCATTGTTTGTCTTCTAGATTGAATCAGCATTTCAAATATATTCATTCTGGAAAATAAATTTTTTTGACATTTTTGGTAAAAAAAAAATCATGTACTCCCCCTTACTCATTTTCGAAAATTATTTTTTTTAAATTTAGAATTGCAAATTTATATTTTTAATCGCTTGTGGGTGTCACAATTAGTATAAAAAACAACATTAAAATAGTTTCTGAGGGGGTCAAATTTTTTGTCAAAAATCATGCAAAAATTGACAAAAATTTTGACATGTAAAGCTCTCGGATCCATAGCTCGTATATTTCAAACTCCCATAACTTGTTCAAAACTGAACCGATTTCCACGTTTCATGGCATTTTGGCCATGGTTTGTCCTCTAATTTGATTCTGCATTTCAAATATATGCATTATTAAAAATAAAATTTTTCGAATTTTTTTGTCAGAAAAATCATGTACTCCCCCCTTACTCATTTTCGAAATTTTTTTATTTTTTAAATTTAGAATTGCAAATTTATATTTTTAATCGCTTGTGGGTGTCACAATTAGTATAAAAAACAACATTAAAATAGTTTCTGAGGGGGTCAAATTTTTTGTCAAAAATCATGCAAAAATTGACAAAAATTTTGACATGTAAAGCTCTCGGATCCATAGCTCGTATATTTCAAACTCCCATAACTTGGTCAAAACTAAACCGATTTTCATGTTTGATTGCATTTTGGCCATGGTTTGTCCTCTAATTTGATTCTGCATTTCAAATATATGCATTATTAAAAATAAAATTTTTCGAATTTTTTTGTCAGAAAAATCATGTACTCCCCCCTTACTCATTTTCGAAATTTTTTTATTTTTTAAATTTAGAATTGCAAATTTATATTTTTAATCGCTTGTGCGTGTCACAATTAGAATAAAAAACAACATTAAAACAGTTTCTGAGGGGGTCAAATTTGTTGTCGAAAATCATGCCAAAATTTACAAAAATTTTGACATGTAAAGCTCTCGGATCCATAGCTCGTATATTTCAAACTCCCATAACTTGGTCAAAACTAAACCGATTTTCATGTTTGATTGCATTTTGGCCATGGTTTGTCCTCTTTTTCGATTCTGCATTTCAAATATATGCATTATTGAAAATAAAATTTTTGAAATTTTTTTGTCAGAAAAATCATGTACTCCCCCCTTACTCATTTTCGAAATTTTTTTATTTTTTAAATTTAGAATTGCAAATTTATATTTTTAATCGCTTGTGGGTGTCACAATTAGAATAAAAAACAACATTAAAACAGTTTCTGAGGGGGTCAAATTTTTTGTCAAAAATCATGCCAAAATTGACAAAAATTTTGACATGTAAGGTTCTCGGATCCATAGCTCCGTTATTTCAAACTCCCATAACTTTGTCAAAACTGAACCGATTTGCATGGTTGATGGCATTTTGGTCATGGCTTGTCCTCTAGACTGAACGTGTGTTTAAAATATATGCATTATTGAGAAAAAATTTTGTTCGAAATTTTTGTTAAAAAAATCATTAAAAAACCTTACTTATTTTCCATAGGATCCATAGCTCTCATATTTAAAACTCTCATAACTTTGACAAAATTGAACCGATTTTCAAGTTTAATGGCATTTTGGTCATCGTTTCTTGTTAAAATATATATTTTGAGTTGGAAAAATTTATTACTAAGCCATACATTTTTTCGAACCAAAAAACTTTTTTGATATTCTCAATAGAAAATCATAAAAATAGCAAACATTTAAAGTAATTAAAAATGTTAAGCGTCAAGTAAAAATCAATTATAAGAAACTTAAATTAAGCTTAATGCGTGCCCAGGAAATAAGTTAAAATGCAGGAGAATTATATTAATTAATGCTTGTTAGAATCAACACCGTTAAGAAATAATGTCAAAGTCGAGCGATCTCGACCGCAGCGTTCTTAAATGTTGTTTATTCAATTTACAATTTACACAGTATGTACACGTATAAACATATGTATGTGTGTGTGTGTGTGCGCGATGGAAACGCGCAGTTGAGTGAGAAAGAGAGCAGC
Organism: Drosophila colorata; assembly: GCA_035041545.1. Classification (NCBI taxonomy): domain Eukaryota; kingdom Metazoa; phylum Arthropoda; class Insecta; order Diptera; family Drosophilidae; genus Drosophila; species Drosophila colorata. The sequence goes on along the minus strand of JAWNLD010000564.1, from coordinate 15,217,487 downwards.
GCAAGCAGTTCAATTGGAAACGCTTATCACATGAGCAAAAAAGAGATAGATAGACATAATGAGTAACGATAACGGATACGTGCTGGTGCAAGATGGCGGCTCTCTGTTTCTTTATCTTGTTGCAGTTGCTGTTGTTGTTGTTGTTGTGGGATTTACATAAATACGTTTAATGTTTAATGAGAAGAAAATTGAATCGTAGGCTATTTACAGTTGCTGGCAAACAAAACAAGTCGATGATCCGTTACGGGCGCTGTACTCAAAAAAGATAATCACATAAATTGTACAATCGATAGTTAATCGATCTCACCTCACGACTTGGCCGCCGTCTGACGCTTGGCCACAATTTTGCCCTGGTCGCGACTGTTGATGACCTCGGCGTGGAAGCCCGTCTCCCAGTCGGCGTAGTATTTGACCGTGCGCACATTGCCGTCGGGCTCGACCAGCGAATACTCGCCCTTGACCACATCGCCGTCGCGCTCCTCGCGCTGATGCTTGTTGTCGCCAGTGTGTGGATCATTCACCGCATATTCAAATGCGTAGCGCGGATGGGCATCCTGTGGAGCAAACATGCCATGGAAACAGCGAAACAAGCCAATCAAATTCAGTTGCTTACAAAATGCTCGAGATGCTTCTCCGGCAAAACCTTCAGCAGGGCGTGCTGGGCCACCGGTGCGGACTTCAAATAGGCAGCGGGCGACAGCGGCGCATGTGCGCTCAGCGCGGACACGCTGGGCGCGTAGCGATTGAAGCCGGCCCCGAAGGGTCCGATGCCATGGCCCTGGCTGTAGTCAGCGAGCGGAGCGCCCAGTGATGCCAATCCACCGGCAGCATGCGACAAGGCGCCATGATAGCTGAGTGCTGGCGAGACGGCGGCGTGACCCAGCGAAATGGCGCCGTAGTATGAGGCATCATGACCGCCGGCCGAACCCAAGGCTAATTTACCTGAAAGGCGAAAATATGGCAAATATGAAAATGGAAAACTTAAAGACTGTAACCGCTGAGATTTTAAAACTGTGACTGTACATTTAGCTCCAACTTTGTAGTATTGGTCATGCCAAAGCCAATTTAGACTTTTTCTGGACTTCTTAGCCGGAAATTTATCCATTTTCAGTTTAAATTATTTAAATAATTATTAATTCATTTTTTTTTTTACAAAATTTGAAAAAATAATTTTTTTATAAACACTTGATAAAAATATTGTCAAATATTGAACATTTTTTGACCGAGGCTATTAATTACGAGGACTCAGCAGTAAAAGTATTTTTATAAAAATAAATATTAACATTTAAAATAGCAATTAATAATGCAAAAAAAGCTGATATTGTTTTGTTAAACTCTTTTTAAAATTTCTTTTGTACCTTTTTCCGCTATTTTGGGGTAGATTTGTGCTGATTTTGTGACAGCTAGCTGGCAATAAATTTTATCACTTAATCTGATGCTCCCAGGACACTCAAGAATATATATAAAATACTTAATTAGCACCTATTCTGATTGACTTACCTGAATTGATTCCATAGGCCGTACTGCTGGCGTAGGCGTGTCCCAAAGCCGGTGCCGTTGTTAGCTTGGTTAGCGGCGCCGTCAGCAATGCAGCGCCTGCATTCTTGGACACGTATTGGGTGGAGAGAGCGCCGTGTCCAGTGGAGGCATAGCCCAGACCCAGGCCGTGACCCAGGCCCTGACCCAGGCCCTGATCCAGGCCATGGCCTAGGCCCAGACCCAAGCCCAAGCCCGACTTGGACGCGGAGTAACCGTGACCATAGCCGGCAATCGCAGGAGCAGCGACCACCGTAGCTATCGCTGGCTTAGACACATACTGATGCGAGATGGCGTGTCCCGTGCTCGCATAGCCCGAGCCAATCGCTGGAACTGTGGCGATGTGGCTCACGGCTGGAGCGGCATAAGAAGCCACCTTGGCGATGGCAGGCACAGCTGCGATGCTGGCAATCGCTGGCTTCGACACATACTGATGGGAGACAGCACCATGGCCGGATCCGCCGTAGCTGGTGGCCACTTTCGTAAGAACAGGAGCAGCTGCATAGCTGGCGATGGCCGGCGCAGCGACCACTGCAGGCGCGGCGGGCAAGTAAGTCTTGGAGAGCGTGGCGCCGTAGCTGGCCTCAGCAGGAGCAGCGTAGCTGGCAATCTTGGTGACAGCGGGAGCAGCTGCATAGGTGGCCACGGCGGGCTTGGACACGTACTGATGGGAGATGGCGCCATGGCCCGAGCTGCCATAGCTGGTGGCCACTTTAGTGATGGCGGGGGCGGCGGAGTATGTCGATATGGCGGGCGCCGCATAACTGGCAATCTTGGAGATCGCAGGACCCGTGGAATAGGTGGCCACGGCTGGCTTGGACACGTACTGGTGGGAAACGGCGCCATGGCCCGAGCTGCCATAGCTGGTGGCAACTTTGGTGACGGCCGGAGCAGCTGAGTAGGTGGCTATGGCGGGAGCTGCATAGCTGCCAATCTTGGAGATAGCCGGACCCGTGGAGTAGGTGGCCACTGCGGGCTTGGACACGTACTGATGCGAGACAGCTCCATGTCCAGTGCCACCATAGCTAGAGGATACCTTAGTGATGGCCGGAGCAGCGGAATAGGTGGCTATGGCGGGTGCTGCATAGGTGGCCACCTTGGCTATCGCTGGGGCAGCGGAGATCGTGGCTATGGCGGGCTTGGAGACATACTGGTGAGAGATGGCGCCATGGCCAGAGCTGGCATAGGTGGCGGTTGGAGCAGCGGAATACGTGGTTATAGCGGGCGCTGCATAGGAGGCCACCTTGGCAATGGCAGGAGCTGCGGCAGGATATGCGGCAACGATGGGCTTGGAGATGTACTGATGCGAGACATCCGCAGCCTGGCTGTAGGTGGCCACTTTAGCGATTGCCGGGGAGCTGGAATAGGTGCTGATGGCAGGCGCAGCGTAGCTGGCAATCTTGGTCACAGCTGGGCCAGTGGAGTAGCTAGCCACAGCAGGAGCAGCGTAGCTGGCAATCTTGGTGACAGCTGGAGCAGCTGCATAGGTGGCCACGGCTGGCTTGGACACGTACTGATGGGAGACAGCGCCATGGCCCGAGCTGCCATAGCTGGTGGCAACTTTGGTGACGGCCGGAGCAGCTGAGTAGGTGGCTATGGCGGGAGCTGCATAGCTGCCAATCTTTGAGATAGCCGGACCCGTGGAGTAGGTGGCCACTGCAGGCTTGGACACGTACTGATGCGAGATGGCACCGTGGCCGGAACTGCCATAGCTTGTGGCCAATTTCGTGATGGTGGGAGCAGCGGAATAGGTGGTTATGGCGGGTTCTGCATAGCTGGCAATATTTGAGATGGCCGGACCCGTCTCATACGTGGCGACCTTGGCAATGGCCGGAGCGGCGGCATACACCGTGGCTGGCTTGGAAACGTACGAACTGATGGCGGGTGCAGCATAGCTGGCTATCTTGGTGACAGCGGGAGCAGCTGCATAGGTGGCCACTGCGGGCTTGGACACGTACTGATGGGAGATGGCGCCATGGCCCGAGGAGCCATAGCTGGTGGCCACTTTGGTGATGGCGGGGGCGGCGGAGTATGTCGATATGGCGGGCGCCGCATAGCTGGCAATCTTTGAGATCGCGGGACCCGTAGAGTAAGTGGCCACGGCTGGCTTGGACACGTACTGATGGGAGACAGCGCCATGGCCCAAGCTGCCATAGCTGGTGGCAACTTTGGTGATGGCCGGAGCAGCTGAGTAGGTGGCTATGGAGGGAGCTGCATAGCTGGAAATCTTGGAGATCGCTGGACCCGTGGAATACGTGGCCACAGCGGGTGCCGCATAGGTGGCCACCTTGGCTATCGCTGGAGCAGCGGAGATCGTGGCTATGGCGGGCTTGGAGACATATTGGTGAGAGATGGCGCCATGGCCAGAGCTGGCATAGCTGGCAGCCGGAGCAGCGGAATACGTGGTTATAGCGGGCGCCGCATAGGTGGCCACCTTGGCAATGGCAGGAGCTGCGGCAGGATATGCGGCAACGATGGGCTTGGAAATGTACTGATGGGAGACATCCGCAGCCTGGCTGTAGGTCGCCACCTTGGCCAGGGACGGAGCGGAGGAGTAGGTGGAGATGGAGGGCGCAGCGTAGCTGGCTATTTTGGTAAGGGCAGGCGCCGCGGAGTAGCTGCTAATGGCGGGCGCAGCATAGCTGGCAATCTTGGTGAGGGCTGGCGCAGCTGCATAGGTAGCCAGGGCCGGCTTGGACACGTACTGATGGGAGATGGCGCCGGAGCTACTGGCGCCAAAGCTGGTGCTCAATTTGGTGATGGCAGGAGCGGCTGCATAGGTGGATATGGTGGGAGCACTGTAGGTGGCCACCTTGGCAGGAGCGGAAATGTATTGCGTGGCAATGGCGGGCGCCGCGGGCAAGTAGGTCTTGGAGAGCGCCGGCGCATAGCTCGCTGAGTAGCCCGTGCCGTGCGAGGACAACAGCGACGATGTCGTAGCCAGCTTTAGGGCCGGCGCGGGCGCCGCATAGCTGGCCACGTTGGCAATGGCGGGCGCGCCGTAGGCAACCGAGGGCGAGTAGGTGGCGATCTTGGCCAGACCTGGCGCAGACTGCGAGTAGCTGTAGCCGGGTGAGCTGTAGGTTTCCACTTTGGAGAAGCCGGGCGTGGCCTTCGAGTACGTGTAACCGGGTGAAGTGAAGGTCTCCACTTTGGTGGTCAGCGGTGGCGCATAGTAGGCCGAACTGGAAGCGGAGGGCGAGGTGTAGGTGGCCACCTTGGCAACGCCCGGCGTGGACTGGCTATAGGTGTAGCCGGGCGACGAATAGGTGGACACCTTGGTCAAGGCCGGCGACGGCGGCAGATAGGCATTGTCCAGCTTGGGTGCCGTCAGCAGTGTCTTGGTTAAGGCCGGCGAAACCAGATTCTTCAGCTCAATGCCGGAGGGCACCACAGTCGCATATTTGGCAGCTGGCGACTTATCCGCATAGGTGATGCCGGCGCCACCATATTCCGCCGAGGGCGTGAACAGGGACTTCTGTATGGGCGCAATGTACTTGTCGATCTGGGTCAGACCACCGTGCGAGTAGCCCGACAGTCCCGCGCTGGACTCGTACGAGGCAGCTCCGGTGCCAACGGATGCCTGCAGCAGCTTGCCGTTCTCCGAGTAGCTGGAAATGGCCGGCGATTGACTGTATTTGGTGACGCCCGGCGTTATGGAGAACTTGACTTCAGCTGGTGGCGCATACGAGTAGCCAGTGGCGCCACCCGCATGCACGCAGGGCACAATCGCAGGAGCTGCGGTGGGCGAGGGATCTGCCAGCGCCGAGCTGAGCAGTAGGCTCAGCAGCGGAATAAGTCGGAACTGTTGGCATTAACAAATATTAGTTCAAATGAAATATATTTTAGATATCAAATACAATTTCTTAAATTATTATATATTTATTAATCAAAAAATTAAAAGCGGCCATAAACGATGCAGTTAAAAACTTAAGTCTGTAGTTAAAAAACAATTTAATTTGCAGAGCACTTTTTAAATCATAGAGAATGTTTACTGCTTGTAGATTGTTTTCAAAATTTAATTATGTTTTAGCAGTTGGTCAATCTAAATCGAAACTATAAGGCTATATAGAAACTCAAAAACTAAAAATATAATAACACAATTTCCAACTTTTTGAAGTATAAATTTAGAACAATATTTAATATACAAAGAAGTGTTAAATTAAAAAAACAAAGTACATGCCATTTCATCTGTCAATAGGTCCCTTTTCGAAACTGATTATTGCCCTTTACTGCTAAACTGACACTTATATGAACTTTTAAAGAACTTTTAATTAGATTCCAATATGTTTAAACCAGGGTTATAAACAACAAAATTAACCGTTCAGCAAATTGGTCGATAAGATACCATTGCAGTTTAATGAAGCAATAATGTTTTCATTAGGTGTATTCAAACAACTTAAATTTCATTTTTGAAATTGTCTTACTTAAAATTTTAACAGCATGTTCGGATTAGGAGTTCAGTTTTACTTAAGAAACAACTCTCCACTGCCCGAGATTTGAAATGCTTTTTTAATATCCTTGTGGATTACCAGTTTATTCAATAAAATTTTATTTTTCTGCCAAATCAAACTACTATTGCATTTGAATAATAAAAGGACATATTTTATTATTCTAAAATGTATGTTTTTAAAACTTTTATTGTTGTCTTACTGGCCTTAAAATAAATGGTTTTTTTTACGAGTGTACGTATTTACATTATTTGTTAACTTGTTAAAAATTTTATTTTTACATTGTGCTTTTTACTATTACAAATTTAGATGCAGGGTATATCCCTGGTAAACACTCTTGCCCAGAAAACTCTTTCTTGTTCATAATAAAATGTCCATAAATAACATTTTGAAAATTTCTGTTTAAATACTGTTCACAGGACATACTGTTCAAGCTGTTGTTTGTTGTTATAATTATTTTTTTGTATTAAATAATTTCCATTATTACTTTAAATTCTGTTGTAGAACCCACCTTCATATTTTCACTTATATCGCACAATTAGTTGGGGTTGTAATAAACGTTGTAATATAGTTGAGCGCACTATACGGCTGTATTATGTAAAAACGTTCACAGTTTCAAAAAGAATGCACAAGCTTGTAATCCTTGTCGTAATCCAACGCTTAACGGTGAATATCCTTCGAATATGCGTATACTTAATCTCGTTTGATGCGAATTCGAACTTTCGGCACACGGCACACGCAACGCTCGCTCGATGTAGAGCAACGCGGCTGACTGTTGGCCAGCCCGGCCCTATAATCGCTTATATACGTTCGGTCAGTTTTGGCTCACACGCATACGCAGCAGCCACGCACCAGTTTAGCGACAGAAAAATCAAACACAAATAACAAAAAAAAAAAAAAAGCAAATAAAAAAATAAAAAATGGAAAAACGAGCAGAAATCGCCAGCAAAAATATAGCAGTTAGGAAAAGCGAAGTCGAGTCAAGTCAGAGCTCAAAACCTGCGACTGCGACGGCAACTGCCTGAAGAAAAATTGATGACTGTTGTTCGGCGGCGCAGTTGGCAGTTGGCAGTTCTCTTTGTTATGGGTTCTCTCGCGGCAACCTGCATCGTCTATTAGAGGCCCCACCTTCGCGCTGATCTGGCTCTGGCTCCGGCTGTAGCATTTTATTAGATCATAGCAAACGCCTCGGCTCGAAATCGGCTCAAAATTGCGCGTGGTGCGTTTTCTGCCCAGTTCTCTTGGCGGCTGCTGCGCCCGCTGCATTGTTGGCCAAGTTTTTGCGTTTGCGTTTTTTGATTTTTTTGCATATGCTTTTAAAGCGACTTAATTTGATTTAGATTTTAATCGCGACCGTTGCGTGTAGCTGTGGCAAAAATGCAGCCAACTTTAAAATTCATACGCAATTTGCTCGCCGAAAAAAAAAAAAAAATTATAAACTTGTGGTATTAATGTCGCTATCAATAAATTTTGTCTCTGTCTGTGCGTGCCTGGGGCCTTGATTGTGCATTAGTTAGATAAAAGGCGCCATATCTGTATGTATATACACCTATACACACAAACGTTACTAATAGAATAACCTGCGATATGACCAAGTGTTGACTTGTTGGCAATTAAGGTCACTTTTGTGACTTTTGTATCGCCGCATTTTAAAATCCCGCGCAAATCGCACGCGGGTGTGTTCGATAACTGTTGCGTGTATATTGTCTTGAAATGACCGAACAAACAGCGTAATGGCCAGTGAACAGCCTGTCCAGATAGTTTTGATGGATACGCACTTGCATTCAAGCTCAGATAGCTACAAATACTTACTCTTTAAATTAAATATATTTATTTGTAAGTGAAGGATTGATATAAAGTCGATTGTTACGATAGGCATTAAAGCTAATTTGCAAAAAATTAAAAAAAAAAATGGATATTACCATCAAAATAATAATTATTTATATTAAATACGTACATACTATAGCTATGGCTAGTATGGCGAGAGTCAACCAGATCTTTTTATATCATAATCATCCTCCTGAAAGCAATTAAAATTATTTCAATATTTATAACCATAGCTTTTTATAAATATATTATTTTTATATTTAAAACTTACAAATAAACTCATTATTTATTATAAGGAACAGATTAAATTTGTCACATATTTGGAAACCAAAAAGTATTATAGTCATATTTTTAAAATGCTTTAACCGAGCAAACTTTCAGTTCAGGATATAAAAACTGTCAGTTGTGAGCCAGTTGACATGCCCATTTTGAGTTGCCAAAAATTCAAATACGAATCAAATGTTGTTTTTAATTAGCTGTCTAGGAGTCGCCTCAACACATTTCAACTTCAAGCTGCCACAGTTGCCACATTTTGTCCCTGACTTGCGGTTGACACCACACGCCGTGCAAATCAATTAAAAGCGATCCAATATGAATCGATACCAAATCGAAATCTAGGCGATCTAGGCAAACGGACTGACCATAAACAGACCATAAACGCTTAGCTGGAAAATTGATTGAGCAGCACACGCGTTGACATTTCAATTAGAAGTCCGCACAGGCCAGACCAGACCACAACTGATCAGAGCAGGCTGCTCGAAGCGACGCCACGCCAGGCCAGGCCAGGCCAGGCCAGACCAGACCAGAAGGAATGCTGATTCCAGTTGGCCTGAAGCGATAAACCTTATGGACCAATTAAGTATTTCGTGTCATGATGTGATTTTTTATCGCGCCAAATGGAGAATAATACGCATACGCAGCGTGTAGAGTGAAAGGCTGTCGTTGGTATTGGGATTTTTGGGCCTGTTAATTGAACATGAAACATGTTTCAGCTGGGGCTGCTTGCTCGACTCTTAGTATATCTGTCTGACTGTTTGTCGTTTTTACTTTTTTCTATTTGATATTTTTTTTTATTTTGATTTTCGGGTTTTCGCAATTTGATTGAATTTTAATTTTTGCATTTGCAAACCAATACGAAAACTCCAAACTACAAACTGCAAACTCCAAACTGCTAGTCAGCTGCAATTTTAACCTACTTCGGGTGGACTGGTCGAGTTTAGTTCGTCGCGCATTTGTCACACACACGCACTGAGCTCTCTGGCCGCGGGGCGTTACGTAATTGCCAACGGGCAGGCATTTGGCTAACACAGACGGCGACTACAGCTGGCCATGGCTAACACATACGACCATTGCCTACTTAACATCATGACGAAATCCGCCTGACAACTACAGCCTACTGCTGCTGCTGCTGCTGTTGCTGCTGCTCCTCCTCCTCCCAGCTGCTGTTCCACCCGCCGAACAGCATCAATTTTTAATTGAAAAATCTAGATTTCACTTACAATTTTCACATCGATTATTTTACATACAAATATGAGCCCAACTTTGTAGCGACTTGTGCATGAGTGTGCATGTGTGTGTGACTGTGTGTGCATGCGTCTATCTAGATCGTTTGTCGCTCATTGAAAATCGAAATGCATGTTGAACATGCTGCGTGCGTAAACATTTCAAAATTTGCCAACACATATTCATAAAATTACAGATTTAATGCCGCCTGCCTTTTTGCGCAATTGACGATCTCGAATCTCGGATCTCTAAAAACTCAAAACCCAAATCTTGAATCTAATTCTACACGCATCGAAAATCTGAACCAGTTTTCGTTGTTTCCATGCATTTTTAAAAGTGCAAAATCGCCATAAAAAATGTCGAAAGGCCGAACGGGTTGGGTATCTAACTCTCTTTGCGTTTGTATGCGTGTGGGGTGTACAACACTGCGTATGCGTGTTATTTTGTCGTCGACTGCTATTGCGGTACGTGCTAATAGCCCCAGGATTAGTTGCTGCTGCTTGCAATTATGGCCTAAGGTTGCTTACGCTCTGTATTTATTTCCAACTTGGCTTGGAATAATGGTCTAAACAACACGTTTATCCTGCAGTGAAATTTTTGCCTTTAAATTATATGAAACAACCGAAATTATTTAGCTTTTTGCCGTGCTTTAAGGCGTCTTAACTGGTTATAGGAAAAATCGTATGTAATATTTATTATTGCGTAATATTGGGGCAGCGAAATCGAGTGTAAGAAACGCTCTCGTTCCAACTTTTGATGCAGTTACTTTGCATAACTATGAGGTAAGCATTTAAAAGTCTAAAAAGTATTTGATAAATAAATTAATGATATGAGAACTATAGAAAATACATTTTTTACTTTAAGAAAATTATCCTTGGGTATACTTACACCTCATTTTTTTGTATCTAATGGTTATTTGTGACTTATAATGAATTTAATCTAATATATTTATATTTCCCACAATCTTTTAGCTAGGGGAGAGAAATAGGGCTTATTTGAGTACCGATGTTACCCCAAATACATCGTAAATATATGTTTTCCAGATCTGGTTTTTTCTTCTCTAAAATGTAGCTTTTAGATATCTCATAATGTATATGTAAATTTATTGCTGCATAAAGCCACAAAGACAACACGTAGTCAACAATACGAACAAGTCGAACAAATTGTGGGTAGGCAGGAAATTGCTAACAAGCAAAGTAACAATCAAAACTGATTTCTGATTTCTGATCTGTGTCTGCCTCTCTGTCCATCCGTCTGTCGCTTGGCCCAACCTCCAAAAGTCAACGGAGCAGTGGCAACTGTATGAATGCGATTATGCCATAGACGTAGCATATTTACGATTTACGATATGCGATTTACGTAGACAACCATAAATTAACACCCGGCCATTTGGCAGGCGCGGGCATTAATTATTCTAAGCCGCCGAAATCCATGCGATTTGGCAAGAAACGATGCCAGGCAAACGGGTATGCAATGGAATTTTTCAAATTGTCTCACATTTGTTTTACCAGCTAATTGATCAGCGGAGTTGACATTCTCTTGGCTTTTGGCTCTTGGCTAGGCAATCTCCAGATCCTTAATAGGCGTGCGTGTCGGGTGAGCAGCTTTTCTACTAGCTAACCACCAAACCGGATCTAAGTCTCAAGAGTCGGCTGAGTCATAACAGCAACCGTTCAACTATTCAACCGTTCAAGCGTTCAATGTCGCTTCGTCGCAGGCGGCGCCTAATCTAGAAAATTGTAAATTATTTAATTGGGAGCGTTGGCAACGCCTCTGCTGGTTCACAGATCTCAAATGTTCAGAGCTGAGAATTTGTTGCATTCAATTGACTTTTAGACATTTCTCACGCGTCCAAAAGCGCGCTAAGTGTTTTTTTGTTTTTTTTTTTTACACCTGGCACATTTGCACATCAATTGTGGATCAACTTATTTTTATTGATCTATACGAATTGAGTAACTGGTTGACTCCAAAACGGCTTAGAATGCTGTTCTCGACGGCTTGACGATGTGGGAGCCATTTGCATACTTGCACACACTCATACATACACACACACACACACACACACGTATATAGATATGTATATGCAATCAATTTTGAAAAGTATACCGTGGATGGCATTTGACACGCCACATCGATAGCTATTGCTTTACATACTCGTACCTATATATGTACTACATAAATACATGCCTGATACTTTATCTTGTACAAATTGAACGCACTTTAGCCCAGTTGAGTTGGCTGTGAGCGCTAAAACCCAGTCAATGCCAAAGTTGCTAAAGTTGCGTTGACAAAAAGTACTTTTAATTAGAATACTTGGTACGTACCCGTACGGCCATGCCTTCGTTTCGGTTGCATATATAGCTGTCTATTGAAACTCGTTATCCGAGATTAAGTTAATTGGATTAGCCAGCAGTTAGCTGCATAGAAGCCATCGCAGGTGGGCAGGGTGCAACTGCAACTGCAGCAGCAGCAGCGTTTCGCATTCAAATGCTGCCTAATTTGTGTTAATTATGACAAATGTTTATGACACTGCACCAAAACTGTGGCAAACATATGTATGTGTATGGTATATGTGTGAGTGTGTGTCAGCAAATGCGAGGGTCTATTAAGCACTTAAGTGTGGTTGACCAGGCAAGGTTATAGCTAACAGCTGGCCTTGCATTTTTACTAGGACATCAATTAATTGCTTCTATAAGTTTTAATACTGGACTAAGCCCCTGATAAGTAGCGCTTGCGAGGGTTGCCTCAAAACAGTTGCAGTAGACCAAAAGTTTTACTGAGACATTGTTTAGCCATAGTCAAAAATGTGTTTTAACAAATTTGTCTGCTTGAATAAACGAAGAATGTTAACATTACAGCAGCCCCTTGAATAGCAATACATATTTATTAATTTACCTAGATACAAACCGATGCTCTATCATTTTCTATATTGTGAATTGCCTTTTCAGAATTTTATATTTTTTAATAATCATGAAAACGTGGACGCATAATTAGCATACAAATCTGGCACAATAATCTGTCAAATGTTAAGCTATTAATAACTCGAATTAAAGCTGAAGGCAACTAAAATCGCTATTTCCACTTAATTTGCATCATAAGGCAATGTGTCCTTGCAAACCAATTTAATAAACCAATATAAAAAATTATAAAATATAATACTACCGAAAATTTCACAGATAACAATAGTTGCTTTTATAGAAATTCATTTATTTAAAACACGATAACTAAACAATAGCAATAAATTAGGCATAAATAAAATACAATTAACAATCATAAAGGAAACAATTCACAAAAATCACCTCATCAATGCCATCGCTTACATCCTTTACACACCCTGCAGATTCCTATAGCTGGCCGCTGCGAACTGATGGCCCCTGGCGTACATGGGCACCATGTGCTGTTTGTCCCGCCGCACCATGGACTGCACTAAGCTGGCGGAGGCGGTGCCCTGCTCATCGTCTGAGGCCTCCTCGAAGTCGTCGTCGTCCACCAGTTGGGGAAAGAGCACAGGACCAGAGCCCTCGGGCCGGGGAGCTCGTTGAATGGGTGCCAGTGGCTTGGCATACAGTTTCTTGGGCTTACGCTGGAAGTAGCTGGCGTAGTCCGGTCGGGCAAAGCTCTTGGGAACGCTCTTGTACTTGTAGTGCTTCAGACCGGGTGTGGTGTGCACAACCTTCTTCTGGTATATGTGATTGGAGATGGGCTCGGGTCGCGGCTTGGAGGAGGAGTAGCTTGTATGCAGCGACTGCAGCGGCGCAGCTGGCTTGTGCAGATAGTTCTGGGGCAGATCCTTTGGCTTGTAGTGCTCATAGTAGGGGTGCTGATGCGGCTGACTTGTGCTGTAGTGTGGCCGATACTCCTTGGGATCATTGACAATCAGCGCCTTCCAGTCGCTCTCCTGTGCGGCATAGTTGGGCTGCAGCTTTTGTGAGTAATCCTCTAGCTTCTGCGCCGCTGCAATCTCCTTATAATAGTTATCCCTCGCCTGCTGCAGGCGATTCCTAATGTCCGGCTCCAATTCCATGGGCACCTGCTTGATGCGTGCATGCGGCTTGAACTCAATCAGGCTGGGTATCTTGGGATGTGAATGGGTCAGATCCTCAATCGGTTTCTTCAGGGGCTTAATATCGGAGCTCAGCACAATATGCTCCTGGTCTTTGCTATAATGATTGATTTTCGACTGCGAAGTATCGTCGTTGGCACTACTTTCGCCATCGGGCGTCTCTGTGATCGGATGCGAATTGGCACCCACGGTCTTCACGATGGCATTGAAACCTTTTTTGGCATCTGCCGTGTAGTGCACCGTGCGTATGGAGCCGTCTGGCTCGAGTATGCTATAATGACCCTTGACACCGTCACCATCCCTGGACTCCCATTGCGATTTCACATCGCCAGTGTGCAGATCCTTGACTCCATAGCTAAATGCATATTCCGGATGTTCCTGTGTTTAATGTTGGCATATAAAAATTCAAAATTAAAAAAAAATTTAAAATCTATTTATATTTTAATAATGCCTCTAAAAGTGCTTATCTTTATATTTCTCTCAGCCGTAAGGCTACGTATCTATATATATATATGTATATATATTATAGCATATATTATGATATAAATAAACTAATCGTTTTCGTTTAATTTAATGTTTTCCTCAATGCCTTTTATACATGTGCCTTAAAATGCGTTGACCACACCTCACTCGAAAAAAAACTCCAAATATATACACACGCACTGGAGCTCCAATACTCCAACGGCTGCCACAAAAAAGCTTTAGAATTTTTATGTATTCACGACAAAAAATATATAAAAATAAAATGAAATAACCGCCGTTTTGGTTTTGACTTGGCCAAAAATTGTGTCAAGGCAAAAACGCGCGCTGTGCACAGTTTGAAAGCCACTGGGGGCTGGGTTGGGTTTTTCTTTGGGGCTAGTCGACATATATGCAATGATCTTTTGATCTGCAGCCGACATCAAGTTAAATGCTATTTATTAATTAATTAGATATTTGGCTAAACGATTTTATTTTTTGCTTTTAGAAAGCGAATAATAGCAACAATAAAATGCTTTTAAATAATAAGCAGACATTTTTGTTCTGAACTTTTCATACAGGGTCATGTTAGGTGCATTAGCTTTACATAAATTCAATTAATACAAATGTGGAGCGTTGTCATTTACCAATGTCTGTTAAATGTTTCTATATTATTTTTATTTTATTTATTTTATTTTGGCACCTCCGTTGAAGCAGCGCAAGAGGCAAATTGCAAAAGTAGTTCGCATGCTTTGGCACTGGCTTCAATTAAGCGCAGACGTCCATAAATGGCCGCAGTCGTGTCCAGGCCACAGTCTACAATCTACAGTCGGCAGTCTCCAGTCTCGCGTCTCGAGACTGCAGTCTCGCAGTAGTTTTGGTTGTTGGCTGCCTATCAATTTGCTTTAGCTGTCCGCAGAAAACAAATGATTACATTGCGAGTGCGTAACCTGAGCAGCCAAGGCTTGCACACAAAGTAAAATCTTTTCGAAAAAATATAGTTTTTAATCAAAGCTACTTTTTTGGTGCTTGCTGGTTGCATAAGTGGCAGGCGGAGCCGCTGACCACTGTTGGCCACCCAGGAGTCAGACGCTGGCAGTCGCTTAGTTATGAGCTGTGGCCCCAGCTGGTGGTCGACAGATCGCCTTATTGCTGAAATGGTGGGTGCGTGTGAACTTTGCCTCATAAATTGTGCACACAGAGTATTTATGATGGCCGGGCCAGTTGGGCGTATGCGCTGAACGCAAATGCGCTGCAATTACATGCAAATTACGTATACGCTGCGTTGGCCGTGTGCGTCAATGTGACAACGGTACGTCGGACAGATCGTGGGAGAGAGCACACAGTTATATGAAATATTCTGATACTGACAAGCAGACAAACAGACAGACTGACAGTCAGTCTGTCAGACAGACACAATCCAAGGCGTTTCACTAGGCGGACAGAGAGCGCGACAGTGGAGACAGACAGACAGAGCGACAGGGTGACAACTTGTTGCTGCAGCACATGAAAAACATTTTAAAATGTTAAACGCGCCTTGTCATAGCTATACAGTTACAATGAAAACAATTGTCTCCTTTCGAGGCCTTTCCATGTGCGAGTAGGTGCAGCAGACTGCGTGAGTTTGCCTTATATGGCGCCAGCACTCGATCGCTGATCGCTGATCGTTGATCGTGTGCTGCACGCAAAACGCATTTTCGGCTACCAGCCACCCCTCCTCCTCCTCCCCCTTAAAAAAAAAAGGCCAAAAAACAATGGCCCAGACCAGGACGGAGTCAAGCAGGCCAGCCTGGGCCAGACCAGATCAGCTCACGCCACTTACAAGTTGATTTATGTGGGCGACGATACGCTACACACAAAAATGTCTTGTAGGTGGGGACGATCATAAAACGCATGAACAACATTCACTTTGAATTGCTGGCAATGGCGGGAAATGCGTTAGGTGCACTTAAATTTTTTGTCGGTAGTTGAAAGAATTTCAATTTGCAAATATGTGAAGGCTAACCATTTTGAAAAGTAATGAAGTTAAAATAAAATAAACTGATAGGCTATGCAAATATAAACATAAAATAATATAATTATATATAAAATAATATATAAAATTAAATAATATAATTTAAAATAAATACATATATGTATTAAAAATAATATTAATAACTAAAAAGAATAAAATAATCGATATACTCTCATTTAATCTTGGCGCGTTCAATTGTTCTTTGCACAATTCTTTTTGGGAACTCAAACAATTTAAATTCAATATATCATTTTCATTTGTTGATCTTATGTTGAAAGATTTTTAATAAAAATGAAATATTTTGTTTAATTTATAGAATTGTTTTTATATCATATCATTATAGTCATTTAGGTCTGTAAGGTCTTATAAGCGTAAATTTGTTCAAAAGTAAACCTCACATTGAAACACGAAAAGAGTAGTATTTAAAAAATATTTCTGGAATACGTAATTTAGGTTTGGAAAATATATGAATATTTTTTTGCTTAATAAAATTTGTAATAATATATAAATAACACTTTTCTGATAAAAACGCAAGACTAGCATTGTTGTAAATAAATAGATTGGCTTGTAATTATAAATAAAAAGTTATTTTATATAAACAAATTAAAATGTAATTTTGGCAGATAATAAACCAATTTCCGCCCATTGTGCGTGACTTGGCAGTTGGCAGTTGGTTGAGAATTTCGGCGGCCATATAAAGATACCATTAGCTGCTCAAACACTTTGCGGATGTGGGGTGTGAGTTACTTACGAATTGTGGTGCGTATTCCATCATTTCGTCATCATCCGCAACGACGACAGGTGCGGCTGTGATACGTTTGCAGGCCACTGGGCGTGTCCAGAGGCTGACCGCGAGCAGAGCCGTGAGAAGCAGGAGGCAGGAGCTGGTGCAGCGGGTTGGAGGCGGCTGTCTCGTTATCTAAGTCATTTAACAGAAATATGAATGTGCGTTTTTTATCAGTGGAGCGCTTAATAAATGCAACGATAAAACAAGTTGACCAACAGCCAACAGTTAATAAATTGGCTACAAAATTATTACGCGAGCATGGGCCAATTAATTGGCCAAACAGGCAAACAGCCAAACGACGCGTGTTCAGATGCATTGGGACATTTCTCAAGCCCCGTCTCGAGCCCGGCCATGTCATACAGCGTTGTGACAGTTGTCAAATGGTAATGGTAATACGCATACGCCTCGCTGTCCCCAAAATTAGGCTCCGCCAGACGCACATTTGTATGTACGATGTGACAGCAATGGCTACAGGTTGGAGATTGATGGTTTTGCTTAAGACCAGTAGCTTGGATATGGAAACAGGTCTGGCAGGATGGCAGCCGACGCCACGTACAATTCAATTCAATTTTCAATTGCCAGTTGCCAATTGCCGCTTACAACTTGTAACTGATTTTATTTTTGGGCTACCAGCCAATAAATTGCAACATTTTTTGGGCCATTTTCTTTGGCAGCAGCCACGATTGGCATGTGTCGTTTTCGCCCAGGCAGCGTTTGCATTTGCTGCTTCATGATGAAACCCGGCTAATTAGTTCAGCTGTGGTCCTACCAAAGCCAGATACAGATTCTCACACGCAACCAAAGTAGGAGAATAATGCAAGCTAATCAGCCACGTTTCAAATAAATTTGTTAAGACCTGCCTGGAATTCGATAAGAATGTGGATTCATGTTGTGGACATATATGGTTTTTGAATTATGGAAGCCAATTAGCTTTGCAAACTTTATATTACAAAAGCTCAGCTTAATGGCCAGTTTAATTGAAAACAATTTCCTAAGAAAGTTATGCAAAGATTCCAGTAATTTCATTTTTCTTTTGTATTTCACTGTATTTTTTATGACTTTTTCGTAAAATGAGACTTGTGTCCTTTGATAATTGTGTCCTAGCCAAAAAAAATTTGTTTCTTTCAAAGGTTTCTGCAGAATATAACTCCACATATAGCCACTTTAAAGTAACAGAACTATCCAATCTACTTTAATATAAGTTCTCCTTTAACCCCAATAATTTCCATGATTAATACAAATTTGAACAATATTTGAAAGTGTTCCCAGTTTTGCAGACTCTTAAAAGAAAAAATGATTAATGTATCCATTTAGCTTTATGAGCATTGTAAAAAGTTTATTTGCTTTATTTAAAGAGTAGTATTTAAATAGATAATTTAAAAGTATACAAATTAAACAACCTATCGGTTGCTTTACCTCTACGTACCATTAGGAATAAATATTTTCTGATATTAGCAAAAGAAAGAAACTCAAATTAGAAACTTTCCCTTTCAGCTAAAACTCTCATTGGTCTGTTACGCAAAAACTGAACCGACACTGAAGCTGCTTTCCAGGTTACATTTTCGTATGTTTTTCCACATGTACGTTTTTTTTTTGTCAACATGTTCATTGATAAAATACATTAAGAAAATGGAATGTGTATCTGTAAAACTGCAATATTTGCCAATATTTGTACATTTGCATGCAGTTTTGCTATGATTTCTGCACCACTTTCACTTTTGGGGGTGAAAGTTTTTGCTCTGAACTTTCGCTCTTATTTACGCCAAAAATTTGTTTGTGTTGAAGCCTCGGGACACAAAACACACAATTGCCAAAAGTTTTGCACTTACATAAAAACGCATGGCGTCCACAAAAATTTTATGAATATTTGTACTAAAAATTGCACAAAAAATATTGTTGTTCACGTCACACAAGCGATTTAAATCGCACGAAAAACGCGTCGATGTCGCTCGCTGCACGCTGCTCGTCGCTCACTGGTTCAATGTCAAGGACAAAAACGTAATTAAAGCGTTTGCGCGACATTGCCAAAGTATTTATAGGCAGCCGCAAACGAAGACGACCGGCAGTGCGCATGGCCACAGCGTTAAAGCGTTTTCCCGGCGACAAGATTTTCCGGCCCAACTGGTTTCACAATTGTTGTCGTTGTCAGCTGAAGAGATCAGGCGAGGCGGCAGCGATGCGCCAATGTGGGCAGCACAGCACAGCATTGCTTTAACGAACGCTTCCTAAGCTCAGTCTAATTGACAATTTTATGAAACTCTGGCTCTATCTGTGGCTCCGGAAAACTCGTTTTCGTTTCGCTATCACCAGGCAGCAGCAGCAGCAGCAGCATCAAACTCCAATTTGGCTGTCTCCACTTTTGGTTTCAGCTGCAACGAGTAAAAGTCGTCGGCGCCGCGCTTCAATTGCAGCTGCTGACTGGCGTTATAAAATTTATATCAGGCAGGATTACGTTTGGATTTAACATAAATTAATAGCGATTGGCTTGGGAATTTGCCAGCTAACTATTTTAAATCCTAACCATGAGAAACTAAATACAGCGTAGCTGTTGCAGAATTTATTGAAGAGTCGGTTCGCATTTCGATGAGGTGGATTATTCAGTTGGATGCGTTGTTGATGATGGAAATCCTATTAAATATTTACCTGGTTTTATAGCCATTAACTTCAATATTGCAGTGCTAATTGCAGCTTAATTACCGCTTAAAGTTAGTAACACTTGTTTATTGGCACTAAATTGATACTTACGCAAGTGAATAAATTTACTGGAAAATTCTTGCTTTTTTTGTTGTTTTAGTAATTGTTAAATTGTTTATCGAAAATTAAGTGGTATTTTTCACGAATAAGTCTATAACTTCTATATTCAATGCTAAGTAAAATTATATATAATATATTTAAATGATGT
This sequence comes from Drosophila colorata, assembly GCA_035041545.1. Taxonomy (NCBI): domain Eukaryota; kingdom Metazoa; phylum Arthropoda; class Insecta; order Diptera; family Drosophilidae; genus Drosophila; species Drosophila colorata. The sequence goes on along the minus strand of JAWNLD010000564.1, from coordinate 15,197,945 downwards.
AAAATGGAAGATAATTTTCTAGATAAAAAATTTTACAATCTAACTGTATAATTTTCTAGCACATAACCAAATTGTATGTTTAACTAAATCTTTATTCCTTACCAAAAATATAACAAAAGTAAATTTATTAAAATCTTTGGCAATAATTAATAAAAACGCCAATATTTACTGCGTGTATATATATTTTATTAAAATATACTATTAAAAATACTGTATAAAGCTCATTTGGTCTATTGAAACGTATGCATATGTGTTACTAGATATATTCAGATCAGGTTACATTCCCAAATTAATTCTCATTGTCGGCATCAGTGTCGGCAGCAGGTTCCTAATGCAGTTGCTTCACACTCACATAGCTGCTGGCATGACCATGCCCATGTCCGTGACCAAGATCATAGCCACCATAGTGGGCCACATCGTGTCCGTAGCCGTAGTCAGCGCCATAAATATCACCATGTCCGTAGCTCTTGTAGACCTGTGGATGGTGGGCGTGTCCCAGTTTCTTGACCACCGCATTGAACCCATTGTGATCATCGGCCGTGTATTCCACAACACGCGTCGTGCCATCGGCCTCTTTCAGGGAATAGCTGCCGTGCACCTTGTCGCCGTCCCGTGACTCCCACTGGCTCTTGTGGTCGCCTGTGTGCGCATCCTTGACACCATAGTCAAACTGATATTTGGGATAATGATGTGGTTCGTGTTTGTCGTAATCATGTCCATAGCTGGCGTAGCCCAGGCCCAGTCCCAGACCCAGGCCCAAGCCATCATAACCGTAGCCGCCATAGCTGTGAGCAATGTGTCCATGTCCATGTCCAATTCCATAGCTTTTGTGCACTGGCTCCTCGTGCTTGGTCAGCACGCTGTAGCTGGTTGCAGGTCCATGTCCGTGCGGTGCCGCCAGGCCCAAGCCCAACAGGCCGAATAAGAAAACTCCACAGAACGGCTGCATTTTGGTTGAATTTCGTTTGGCGTTGTGATGATGTCTGTTGGTTCTTGGTGGTGCCACTGACCGTTTTTATAGCGCCACCTCGGCCCATCGGGTGGTCTCTCTGGCCCAGAGCCATTCACCTGCCTTCGATTAGCTAATTAGTTGCTTATAATTGTAGTTCACCTTTGAGCGCTGAGCGGCAGAGAAAATGTAATAAATTATTTTTAGCCCAAACACTACAATTTAATTGTTGAAAATCAAATTGGAGGGCGTTCGTCGGTGAGTAACATAATGCAAAAGTATCGAAAAATATGGAAACTGCCATTCCATAAGGTTCTATATACAACAGGTGTGAAATATGGATTAACTGAGACTTATCTTAGATTTAACTCAAATTTGGGAACAATTAGAAAATAATGAAATTAATTATATAAACATTAAACATAATTACTACAATTTACTAAAGAGAAGAACATATCAGATCAAATTTGATTTTGATAGGTAAGGAAGTTATTATAAGCAATAGCTGAATCGACTCGGCTATTGATGCTGATCTGGAATATATATACTTAATGGTTAACAAGATGACTTCAACTGTGTGTTGCACGACAGTATACCCTTTTTTTCACCCACTATTAAGGGGTAGAATAAAAATAAAAAACGTAAACAAGTTTCTATAAAAAAATGTAATTTTGTTTTTGCAAACACTAATAGGCATTAACATGAGTTTAAGTATTATAACTATTATAAATATTGTAAATATAAAAATGCAGCTTATATTAATTGTTGAGTTAGGTAAGTATGCAAAGAGTATGCGAACTATTCTAGATATCTTAAAATCGTAACGTTGCATATATGTGAACATTCTGTTCTTAATTTCAAAACTGGTAGGCAATTATACTAGAAGGAAATACTACAGCTAAGATCCAAACTGGAGTGCCAGGCGAGTAAATGGATGTGTTGTCGTTGTATTGTTTAAATGTTAGGTTGATATTTTACAACTAAATCCAGTACTTATGACAATTATAACAATAAATAGTAATATAAATATCAACAATTTTCACTATTCAAGGATCGACATGTTGTGAATGTCTACGTAGTTAGAATGTGTCTGTTTATTCTGACCTTCAATGCTGCTAACGAGCCTATTCTTAATTCGTTTAATATCGAGCACTCCCTTTGATCACCTAAATTGAATGATAAATCAGCTAACAACCATAAATCATATTTTCACATAAAACAAAGCCGTTTAATTCGCAGCGCTTATAGAAAACATTAACAGGTCTTTAGTTTAGCGCTAATTCGGAAGCATTCAGCGCAGAGGCCCCCGAAGTGTTAGTATTAATGGCCAAATCGATTGCCCCCTTCTGCAATGCGTCTCAAGGTCGCTGGACTTTTCGGCTCTGGCTAACGGGGCGCAAAAACACTTGAAGCTTGGCTTGGAAATGCAGCGAGGCGCGGCATTTGTAGTTTTTGGTCAATTTGAAAGCGGGCCACACTTGTTGATTGATTTCGCACAGAGCGGGCAACAACAACAACAACGACGTGCAGTAAAATACAACAACAATAACAATTGTTCAAGCGTTGCCGTGTTTTTGGTCTCTTAACGCCCCATTTATTAGTTGTTGTTGTTGCTGCTGAAGTTGCTTTTGGGCCGCTTTTAATTGGGCAATGGGCTTCGGGCAACACAATTATGAATACGAAGTGTGGAAATGGAAAATTTGCACAAATATTTTAAGCATTTGTGTATTTTACTTTTGCTAGCCTATTTAACCTCTAGAAAACTAATTAATTCGCATTTTATTTCGATTAGAATGGTCGGCTATAAAAAGGCTAGGGACAGTTCGTTTGGCATCACAGTTTCATTTGCGTCTTAGATCAAGCAACAAGTTAACTCAGGTTCATCCACAGCCCCAAATTTGTTAGAAATGGCTCAGAAATTGACTTTGGTATGCTGCGCTTTGCTGGGAGTTTCGGCCGCCAGTTATCTGCCACATGGCGGCTACGAGCATGGCCATGGCGTCGGCTACAGCATACAGACGCATCATGAGGCGCCGAAGAAGTGGCACAGCCAGGAGCCGGAGCACCACTGGGCACCACAGCAGCATTATCATGTGGCAGCGGCTCCTCAGGAGCTGCACTGGGCACCACAGCATCAGCATGTGGCAGCGGAGCCCCACCATCATCCCAAATACCAGTTCGACTATGGCGTCAAGGACACCAAAACGGGCGACATTAAGCAGCAGTGGGAGACACGTGATGGCGACAAGGTCAAGGGGGGCTACACCATGAAGGAGGCTGACGGACGCACTCGCATCGTGGAGTATACCGCAGATGATCACAACGGCTTCCAGGCGGTCGTCAAGCACATTGGACACGCCCACGAGGAGCACAAGTCCTACGATCACAGCTACTACGGACATGATCATGGACACGCCACCAGCTATGTGGACGTGAAACAGGACACAGACAGCAAATGGTGGTAAAACGAACGGATTGTAAATTTGGATGATCGCTTTAAATACCCTCTTTAACAACTAACTAACTGTTAATATGTACACAAATATAACGAAAATTAAACAAACAAAATGAATAAACCTAGCTAAACTTAACTAAGTGAGTTTTTAATTTGGTAACAATGCGCCAACAAAATTTTTCAACAAATAAGGTAAATAACAATTACAAATTTAAAAATAAATGTAGCGTGTTTTGTAGTATACTATTTGGCGCAGCTTTTAACTTTAGGCAGTTTCCACAAGCAGTACACTGCTTGGTAAGATATATTGGTGATATGTGAATTTACACTGCTTTGCCGCACATCAAAAGCCTATATACACTGCTTGCACCGTTTTTGTTTTTAAAGAAACCGTTACGTTTTGTTGAAGTTTTTATTGTATGTGTATTTAAAATATCATAATAACTTTATGAACTTATCAAATAAAAATTTATAAAAATAAATAAAAAGCCAAAGTTATGGCTTCAGTGAACAAAAAAAAATAAAAAATTTAAACCTTTTTAATTGATATATGTAATATTAAAGAACAAACAAATGAAACTTGCAAAAACAGTAAATTTATCTTTGAATGCCTCTTCAAGTACAACTAATTCCTTAATTAAAAAAAACTTCTGAAATGAACCGAAAATCCGATTAGCCCGCAGTCTCAAATAAATGCATCAATTAAACATTAATTTATGCTGTGCAGCAAAGTTTTGCGGTCACATAAATCTGCAAGTGTTGCAAGACCGCAAGGCAAAGATTGCCTTGAATCTGGCATCTGGTCAAAGTGATTGAAGCGCCGGAATGGCATAAGCTTTTAAGTCCAGACCGAAGCTGCCTATGTAAATGATGGGATGCATTTATTGGCTACAGTAATTCTCAACCATGATAAGCGTCAAACTGTTGACAATTTGGGCAGGGGTCTTGCCCCCTCGTATGCAACCATATTTATTTGTCTGCTATCCGCATGTGCTAAAAGAAAAAAAAAAACCTTAATTTTGGCTCATAATTCGCCTTCGTACTTACGCTTGACCTATCCCACCTTTTGCCGCTTTATATGGTTTCATTAAATATGCAAATGAGCAGTGAAAATTGCGGCTGCCTTAAACGAAAAAAAAATTTAATTGGGAGGGTAAAAGCGGCCAGGTGAGTTCGAAATACAAACGCAGACCCTGACGGGCAGAACTGCCAGAGACCCATCAGACCAGCCGTGAAATTTATACAAAGAGTTCTCGTTGCACTTTGTGAGTTTGCTAGCACACCCTTACGAAAAAGCATTACACTTTTGTTGTGAATGTTGTAATTGTATTTATAAAAAGGGAGATAGTAGAAAAATTCATCTTCTGAATTTATATTTGACGGCTGATTTTATTCTCTTTATTTATTTATTTTTATTGTTTAAAACTTTTTTAGTTTATTGTTAGGCTTTGTATTAGTTACATATTTATTATTTCTAATGCACTATTTTGTATTTAATTAATCCTTAGAATATGTCAAACAAAACAATACACAGTATTTGTTTTAAATAATTTATAGTTTATTTCAATTGAAGCTGGTTCCAGGGTATGCACGCGTCGTCTTGTTGCATTAAATGCTCCCCTCCACTGTTTTTTGGCCCGAGGGTCAACAGGGACCCAGAGTTACTGAGAGAAAGAGTCGAAAGTCGAATTAAATCGCCAAGTCCGAAATGAATGAAAGCAGCGAGAGATGGAATAAATGAATGAAACGAAATGTAATGAAAACGAAGGCGACGGCGACGGCGACGGCGACGTTCACGTTGAAAAGTGCAACGCGTGGGAAAACTGTTGCCCTCTTTTGGGCGTCCTTCTGTTATGACAACAAAAAAAGGAAGACGAAGAAAAAAACAAGGCAGGAGTAACGGCCAAACAGAAAGTTTTGCCTGATTTCGGCGCCGCTCAAAGTATAATAATGTGCTGCTGCCGTCAACGACAACGACAACGACAACGGCAACTGCAACGACAGCGACAACGGCAACAGCGACGTCGCTGCAGTTGCAGTTGCCTCCCAAAAAAATGGGCGTGGTCATTGGCTGTGTAGCATGCGGCTTGTGCCGCTTCAAGTGCACACTTTCTCATGGCTTAGCACTTTGCTGCATAGTTCGTTGGTTTTTCTAGTGGCGGGGGCGGGGACGGCGGGGTCGTTGGGGTCGGGAGCTGAGATGGTTGCCCAGCTTATGCAACAAATAATTTAATTTTATGCTGCATACAAAAAAGGAGCACTAGCTACAAACGAACCAGCAGACGAGCCAAACGAACCGACGAAGGACGACAACGGAAATGCCACTTTACGGCCTGTTTGACGGAGAAGTGGACGTTAAGTTGTGAATATGATGATGGAGATGAAGATGAAGAGATGTAGCGATGATGATCATCATAATAACGATGGAGGCGACATGAGCAACAAGCAACAAGCGACAAACAAACTGAAATATTGCGCATACGCCGCCTGGGACAGCGGAAAATCGCTGGCAATGAGGTCGAGCCGTAAAACTGGGCTAAATGTCGCATCAACAGACAAGAAGTCAGCCGGATAGGGAATCGTTTGTTGAGTGCCATAAAACCGAAGGCTTAGACATAAAAACAAATTGTAGCAATCGAGCTTGAGCGAATTAGGCAATAATAAATTTGAACCTTTCAACATATGCACACATAGTTATTAAAGTTTGACTGTTGAACTAAACTTGACTTAACTTAATTTAACTTGGCAAGGAAATTGTATAATAAAATTGCGTGAAAATTGTATAAAGTGCATATGGTATGGATTAGAATCAAAAGTTGTGTCGTCTGCTACAATAAACTGAAGGAAACCTAGGAATTGGTATGTACAAATATACCCTCAATAAATAGCTTTCTTAATACTATATGCATGTTTGCAAAGTAAATGTTAAAATTGCCCGATTATAAGTGAAAGACATACAGTTTTTAATTGTCAAATTATACAACATATAGGATGCAGAACGTTGCTTGCATAGGTTTCCATCTTTTACAGACTGAACTTAACTTTCCTCTCCTGAACCCATAAAACATTTGGCTCAAAGCCCTCACAAATGTTTATGTCGATTCTAAAATATCACCAGTCGTTTTGTGGCAGTTGCCTCAGTTCACGTTTGCTCCTTTTCCCGGTTCCCATTAGCAATGTTTAGGTTGCTTCCTTTACAGTAATAACAACAGATGTTTGCCCACAATTAAAGCACTCAAACGACCGCAAATGTTCGCATTGACGACGACCTTCAAGCGAATCTCAGACTACACTACACTACATAAATACATATAATTTGGCTTAATTGCGCAAAATAATCATAATTTTTCTGGCAGGCCGACCACAAGGCAACAACAGACAACAACATCAACAACCTAATGCCTTTGATTTTTTGTTCAGAGTTCGGGCTGGGAGGGGCAAGTGCTGACCTGCTTTTGTTATCATCAAATGTTTGCCAGCACATGTGTGCGCAAAGTTTTCGCCGCCGTCGACACATTAAATGAAATTTAATTCCTGCTGCCGTCATAAGCAGGCAGCAGGCGCAGGCGTGTTTTGTCCCGGCCAGGACAGCAGCTGGAAAGGCTGCAAACGCAGGCGAGGAGCCAAGCCAAACCGCCAAAAACTGTAGCCGATGTGGCTAAAACCCGCTTTCTTGCCTCATGTTGGGGCCTCAACCACCAAAGCAAACTGCCCCCGATACCGCTTGCCCCTTGGCATTGTACGTGTTATGCCACCATTTAAATGTTATTTAACGCTGCCCCAAAAAGTGGCCTGGCCGCTGCTGCTGTTGCTGCTGCTGCTGATGCTCTTGTTATGTGCTGGTGTTTGTGTTATATTCTGTGGGCGTGGCACACTCATAAAACGTCGCACAGTTGTTGCAAAATTTGTGGCCTCAACGCTTGTCGTTTGTTTAAAGCCGCACAACATCCGAGCCAAAAATGCCATAAAAAAAAAAAAATTTCACGCTCATCTGACTAAATGGTTTTAGAGCTTTGATATTTGCTCATTTGTGTATGGGCCAAAACTACGTTGATTTCATTGCCTTGTTGTTGTTGCTGCCTTTGTTGTAATTTATGAGCGGTCAGTTTAGGGGCCAACAAGCGCCGCACGTACCCCTCGCACCCTTCGGGCCCTTCGTTCGCTTCGTTAGCCCTTTGCCTGGGCACCCAAATTCATAAGCCAAGCCAAAAACCAATCATATCAAATTTGTGTAGCCTACTTTTGGCCGTTGCGGCTGTCTGAAATGCTTGCGTTGGCCATATTTCTGTGATTTTTCATTTCTTTTCTTTTCTTGCCTTTTGAATTATATTTTCGGGTATCGGGATTTGTATGTCTTAATCATATTTTATGTTTTATATTTCGCGCTTCAAGAATTTGATGGGTGACTGGCCAAAACGAGACTTTCATTTTTTTTTTGGATTTTTATTTTTTGGCAAAAATGAAGTGTGAGGCATACGACTGCGGAGGCTGCGGCCGAAGCACATAATTTGTGGCATTACTCAGCTGTCCAAAAGCCCGTGAATGGGCAGCCAAATGAACGAGGCGTGTAGTTGCGGGCCAAGACACAGAGCCCTGTGCGGTCACCAATTAGTGTTTATGTGAGCATTAATCTTCATTTTGGTAACTAGGAGAGCTACTGATAGATAGAGTGCGATAGAGAGAGAGAGAGAGAGACTCTTCTAGCTTTGCATACATAAAGAACAAAGGTAGGCAAATCAAGCGCCAGTTTCTAATGGCCATAACTCTTCCCATTCGTGTAATTTGAGAAATGTCCTTTTACATTCTATGATGTAGCCCTGTAATTCTGAGATTCAAATCGTAATCTTAATCCTTTTATCATAATATATCCGCTTTTCAGAGGACTTGATTAAGTCTGGAATTAAATGGAAAATAATTAAAAAGAGCAATATGATATTTAATAATAAGCAATCTTACGTTTATCACCGCGAACATAATAATAATTTGTTTATTCGTAAGACAATTTATTGACAATGCAATAAATCAGTGGCTGGCTAGATAATGCTTTTCGGATGTGTCCAGAATTTCTTATCAGTGACCTAGACTTGAATTGTTATTGCTGAAGTGACTTGTTATCTTTCGTGTACCAGGAGGGTATGAGACCTTATATATATATTTCTATCTGAGGTTCGTCATCAGCAATTAGCTTTATCAATGGAAACTATCAAATTCTAGCTACGTCAATTATTTGCTTTGTCGATCTGCAAATTGCGTAAAATTTAACGTCCACAGTATCAATTAACATTTTTAAAGGTTAATTAAAAAATAAATTAAATTTTGGTTTATAGTGTTATTAGGCAATTTAAATTTTAAAGTATTTTATACCTATAAACAAATATACTAAAACGTTTTGTTGAAAACACAATTTTTTTTGTCAGTCAGTTTTTCAAAGCTAACAAGCATTTGGTGCCTTACATTATTTGATAATAGCCATATTAAGCCATTTAGAATGCCAAGCGAAGACACTCTTAGCCAGCTCAAGTGGCCGAGAAACACTTGACTCGATTTTGCATAAATGCCAAATAAAAATCTTGGCCGAATTGCAATAGCGGACACGGCGAAGGCTAAGCGCTAAGGGCTAAGAGCAGCGGCCGGATCCGTCGTTAGGTTGCCCACAAATGCTCCACTTAACGCTCGACTAGGCACAAGGTCGGCAAAATCAACAAAAGCTGCGCTGCGGACTTTCGATAATTGGGGCCGGCACGAGCCCCAGGGATAGGGCCAAGACGGGGCTAGAATGTAGGCGGCTGCTTGGCTGGCCGGCACTTCATCAGCGGGGCAATTGAAGCGTGTGGCTTGGGCCGGACTCAGGTTTCTGGCCGGGCACTAAATTACGTTTAGTGGGTTAATAAAATGCCGAGCACTTTATGCAAATTGAATTAAATGGAGCTCAGCTCAGGATCTGGCTCGTTGGCCTGACTTCCGACAGGACAAGGGAAAGCGCTTGTAAAATGCGCTCCCAGCTGCTTTCTCTGAATCTCATTCTCTACATAAGCCACATTTAATGCATTATTTATAAAGGATTAGCGCATAGAGCAACTGTCATGCATCCCAAACGGAAGACGGCAAAAACAGGAAGGAAAAACCTTTGCCTAACGAGAATTACTAATTGCCACCGTTCCCTCTATGTGCCTCTCTCTGTGTGTGTGTGTGGTTATGTGGGTGTGTGTGTTTCTATGTCTCCATTGTTGTTGTTTTTAATTATATGCATTATGAGACGCTCATTAACAAAGCAAATGAAGAAAGTCAAATGTGCAAGTCGAAATGTCAGACGAAGCCCTCACACGGCCAACGAACCTCAAACCTCCCAAATGAGACAGACACCTGTACAGCAGCTGTGGGTAAACATCATTTAAATTTATAAAACCACAACAACAACAACAATGGCAACAGCAGCCCGACAAAGCACTGGGACAATAAGGCTGCCATATCAGAGATGTGTTCGTGATATTACACAACATATCGCAGGTCCTTAGAGAGAAATACCTAATTAATTGCAATGTTATTAATTTGGTATGTATATTTATTTATATTTAGTAACTTTACTTTAGCCTGGGATGTTCGAATGTTGTTTGAATGCCAATAGTTTTCATTCAAATTAAAATAATACTAGAACTTTTACTAGTCCATGTTCTTCAATGTTGCCATTTCTTCAATTCAATGCTAAATTAACAGAAATATTGTAATTATATTTGTCATTTAATACTTCGAACTTGTTAAGGATATAAAATGAATGAAAGAATAGTATTTAAGAATTATGTTATAAGTACTCATCCCTAATTCACATATACCCACAATTTTGTTTGCCACCGAATGTAAATGAGTCGGTGGAAAACCTGTGCACGTGTGTATCTGGAATGGAAGGAAAGTCCTTTTATGTGAAAATTTGTTTAAAAAATGAAAATATACGCCTCGACATTTTACATAATTAACTGACAATGAGTTTATGTATTCGTATTTATGCGCGTAAGTACCAACACATAAAAGCACAGCTCTTCAGGAGTATGTGTTTACACATATGTGTGTGTGTGTGTGTGTGTATGTGTGCCCATATATGTTTTGTATGTAAGGCATTTAAACAGCCAGGAGCGACCGGCAACAACCCGTCCGCCAATTCCCAGGGGACTTAAGTTAATTATCACATTTTTTACACACAATTTTACTTTGCATTGATGCGTTACAGTCGGCGGAGGCACTGTGCTGGGGGCGTGGCTAGGGCAAGCATTAAAGCGTAATTATGGGTATAATTTGTTGTAATTTTTCTGTGAAGCACATGATATGAACGCGATTAAACAGCCTCAAAAAGTTAAATCAACTCATTAATAAGCGATTACCCATCATATAAAGAGAGTCAAATTCGATTGCTGTGCTTGATTAATATTTGTACTTTGAAAAATTAAAAAAATAAATTGATTGATTAGAGATTTAAATACTTTTTACTTTTCACTGTGAAATTGTTTATTAATTGTAAACAATTATAAAAAAACTTATTCTTACACTTTTGTGTACATTCAAGACGCGTGCTCAACTTAGTTGCCCCCTTATCAATTTTCTGGGAAAACTGATTTCCACTTTAATTGAAGGGACTGCGCAGTTTGTAGCCTAAACAAAAAACAAACAAATACAATTATTTTCACAAACATGTTCGTGAGTATTTGCTATCGGGATTCGAAACTCAATCGAGTGAGCTGAGTAGGCTGCCCACGTGCTAAGTTCCCATAAAATGCACACAAGATCAAGTCGGAAGGGAGCACTCGACTGGGAGATACTCCTTTCAACTTATTTATTTATGAAAGGAGGATAGCCCGACTAGTTATGTATACACAGAATGTGTCATAGACAGTTACACAGCTGATGTTACCCTTTATACACACTTCTATGTATACAGGGTATATATGAAAACGTTGCCATTAGACAAACAGTCAGAAAGCAGCATCGCGGACGGGATCTTCGCACATGACATTAATATTTATCAGCAATGCAATTACGATTAGGGCAGACAAACTATTGACTCAGGCGATGGCTCTTCGCAGGAGTAGCGCCAAAAAACATGCCAGCCAAAATTGTCAGACAAAGCGACGCGATTGCCTGGCAAAATTTATTGATTCGACGCATTGAAATAGTTCTCAGCGGAGCCATTTCAAAGATTTGTACGACAAATTTTTCGTCAGTTCCTGTGTTTCATTTCTGTTTCTGTTTTTTTTCGTGCCTTTTCGCTGAAATAGCTGAAAATTCTAACAGACGCGCATAAAAATTCGAACACGCGTAGTTAAACATCCATACACACACACTCGTTGCAAAAATGGGCTATAAAGTGGGCGTGGCAACGGCTATTCAATGAGACAAAGCGCAATTCAAGCCGGCATATTGGGATTTTGTCCGCAACTAGCATTCCCTGGACAACGTATTTTTATGTTTTTTTTTTTTTGGCAAGAGCAACATTTAGGGAGAGGGTGGTGTAGATTTTGACTGCTATGTGTTGTCGCCTAAACGATAAAGCAATGACAAAAGTCACAGCGATTAAAGTTCAATTGGTGTGACCATTGATTGTTCGGAAAAAAATTAAAATACAAAAATGTGGCAATAGAACCCAAGTCAGGAAAAATAAAAATCCATTGCGTTTTTCCTAACACCATTTTTAACGTACGATAAATCTAACATACACATATCCAAATTTAAGAATTTATATTTACACCAGCAAGTGTACAAACAAAAATATTCGAATTTAACTAACTTTTAACTAATTAAGTTAAAATTGAAATTTTTAATATTATACAATATTTTTTTCTATCCTCACACGGTTTTTCAAAGATTAGAACTTTAACTACTTTTACTTTACTTGAATATATTGTTTTTAATTGCCACTTCTCATATGACAACCTGTCAGTATTCGATAAGCTTTTCAAGCCTTCCAGACAGTTTCTAACAACATTGCTCAAAATCAGCATGAAGTGTGCAAAAATTCCTATACGAATCGTGTTTCAAAGATCTTCCGTTTTTTCTACAAGGCCGTCAAATTTCGCTTTATTATTAATTCTAATCGCTTTAGAGCTGATGTAATACAAATGTCAATTGCATTGATTCGTTGATCTACTGATCCGATCTGTTGTTGCTGGTGTCGATTTCAATGTATGCTTTCAACTTAATGTATATATGCCAGTGCAGGTATGCTGACAATTATTAAACAAAGTAAACTAAATACTGACAGCTAAAACCAGACAAAAGTTCAAGTCTACATTGACAAGTCATGAGCTATTGCTGCCTGTCACCAATCTAAATTATTGAGCGCAATTTTCAACAGCTAATTGCATATTTCGGAAGTTCTATAAAGGCATTGAGGTGGACGAATTCTAGCGGTACTATTAATTAGCCTCTAAAAGGCAGCAGCAACAGCAGTCAAGGGTATGCTTGAGCGTTGAGTGCTTGTGTTTTGGGCAATTGGAGAACATTCTTAGAACCACTCGAAACTGAACTGCTACCAACCAACCAGTCAGTGATCCAAACTACAAATCTTACGTCTAATAATGCATGAATAGAGAACCACTATTTGGATACACTTACCTTATATATCACCCATTAGTTCGTCTGTCTGTGTAGTTGTTAAAGCGACCGCAAAAAAGCAAAACAACTTGTTTAAACAATGCATAAACTGACGCACAGATAATTATGACAACCGCTCAGTGTCAATAGAGTAAAACAACATTGTGGACAACCAAATAATTAGGGCAAAAATAACGTACACATTTTTTTCGGTTTATTTTTGCTGTTAGGGTTTTCTGCGGGTTTTTGTTTATAAGTGCATAAAATGAGCAATGTGGTTTTATACAGAAAAAATACCCTTTTTAAGTTCTTTAGCTTTGCTTTAATATGAAAATTTATAAATTTACCCATTAGTTTTAAATACTTTTTCTGTGAGTAGCATTTATTCTCCCGAATCGTTTTATCTCTTCTGAAGTAATACAACTTTTTGCAGTACCCACAAACGGACGAGGGTATTCTCTATTCGGGTTTCTTAAATATGTTTACCAAATAAATTTATATGGTATATTTAGCATCATTTCGTTCGGCATTTTTACTAGAGCTAAGTCAAAAATAAATATGTAGTAAAACGATTGCAACATGTGAAATTTAGGTTTATTATTCAATAAACTAGACAATATATATATATCCCAAGAAGAGATTCTTGATACTTCGGGTACTAACCAACTTTGACGAAGCTTTAATTCTCGACCAGCTTAAGATACGAGCACTCAATGAGATTTTACTCGATAAAATACTGAGACTAATTGAGATTTAAATACTTTTAAAATAGTTCTACATATTACAACCTTGACTGAATTATATAAACCACCCCTGTAGGCACACGTTCCACCTCAATTCATTTTCATAAGCAACAATAATTTGCACGCAATCAATTTCCCAGCGCCAGATTGAATATGCCTGATTGTTTTGAATCCTCATTATAATAATTTGCATCCACCTGCTAACAAAAATCTTCTCATATTCAAGCAATCAACTCAGTTCCAGTGTACAGCAAACCACTTTCAACAGGTTCAGCTGAAATCTAAAATCGTTGGAAATGTGCAAAAGTTTTTCAATTTCAGTATGTGTGCAAACAACAATTAAAGATTTCTGTCAAAAAAGAAATGCGAAAACTGGATCTGAGCCTGGGGGGCGTCACATTGCCAGTGCCAGTGCCAGTGCTATAAATAGACGTGGGAATTTAGCTGGTCAGATTGGGTATCTGATGCATAGACCCGCAACTAATATAATTACATGGTTCAGCGAAATATCGAATTAATTGGTTCAGCTTTATGCTCGATAGTTCACTGGAAAGCCAGCAATAGTTACAGTTACTACTAGTTACAGTTGGTCTGGTTAGTCAGCGCACGTTAACGTCACACAACTGACGCAACAACAACTACAGCGAACGGCCGTTGATTTATCTTGTTTTAAGTTCTCCGCATCCACCTGTCTAGCTTTTATTTGAGTGCCAGCCGCGCTAGCAAATGCACGCGTCAGACGCACACGCTTCCCAATCGGTGACAATCCGTTGACAACTCCATTACGGGTACGATTGCATTGCGAGTATCTCAGTGTTCCGATACCGAAGCTTTAAAATCAAAAATCACGTTTTACCGATATCTGCGACTTGTATCGCCGCGCTGCGAATTCGCTTCCGCTTGTGTTCGAGTGTGCCAATATAAGAAACTACTCCATCAAAATGATATTCGGTGGCTGCACGCGAAAACAAATACTCACAATTAGCGCGCTGGCCGCTGGCGTCGTCTTGGCAATCGTTGCCATCATTGTGTTCAACAGCCAAGCGGAGGCCAAACAGCCGCCCTGGGCACACGTAAACAGAGCGAACAAATGCTTCAAAACGCGTCCCAATACAACAAACTCAACGCTGGAACTGGTGCACATTGTCTTTAGACATGGCATACGCACGCCCGTCGACACCTTTCCAAATGATCCTTATATCAAGGACAGTTTTAAGCCCACTGGCTGGGGGCATGTGACCAATGTGAGTAGTTTCAAATGAAGAATAAGTCTGTGACTATTTTCTTTTTATTTATTTATTATTATTTTATTTTTTAATTATGTGTCCTATAAATACTCAAATATTTTGCAATACAATTTTCGCTGATGTTTACTTTTACTGGTGGTTTAATAAAACCAAATTTAAAAACTAAAAAGATAACAAAAATTTAAAATTTATCTAAATTTAAATATTATTTAGTATTATATATGTATGTATCTAGCATGGTTTATTATTAGTTATTATAAAATGGCGAAATTGGAATTTAAAGAGCGAACTTAATTTCGAATTTATATAAGAACGAAATAAAAAATATCAAAAAAATAAATGTACCAAAGTTGTTCAATTTTCGATAATTAATTTGTGAAATTGGAGTTTAAATATTAATTTCGAATTTATAGTATAAAATATTCAAAAAGCATTAAACTAAAATATGCTCCGGTTTTTAATTTATTTGGTTGGAGTACATTGTATTGGTTTGTTAAAATTCAGCGTTGTTTTGCAAATAATAAAATATAATATTAATACGTATTTTACTTAATAAAAAAAAAATCAATTTGTTATACAGCGAGGCAAGAAGGAACTCTTCGATATGGGTCGCTGGCTGCATCGTCGCTATGGTGACTTTATGGGACCGTTTTACAGACCCGACGTAAGATTCAGTTAGCTGGCTATAAGCCTTCAGATTAAATATGGTAAATCTTCTAAATATAGCGACTTCATGCGCAAGCTACGGCTTCGCCTCGAGCTCTGATGTCGCTGCAAACAACACTGGCCAGCATGTTTGAGCCACGGGGCACTGTCATGGAGTGGAATAAACAGCTCAACTGGCAGCCCATACCCATTGTCTCTGAGCCACTGGATCAAGATTCGGTATGAAATGGAATATTCACTTTCTTGTGCAGTGCAATATTATTAATTGTATTAATTGTGTATTCACAGTTGTTGTTGGTGCGCACGCCCTGTCCGCGTTACTTTGAGGCGCGCGACGAGGTATTCAAGTTACCTGAGGTAATCGCTCAGCAGGAGCCCTACGCGGATATGCTCAGAGAACTGGGCAATCTGACGGGCATGGCAATGCGCAATGCCGAGGATGTTAACTCCTTGTATATAACGCTGCTGGCCGAGCAGGAGTTTGGCTACAAGCTACCCAGCTGGGCCAAGGACTACTTTCCGGAACGTATGCAGTTCCTCGCCGAACAGAGCTATGTCTACAATGCGTATACGCCCGAGATGCAGAAGATCAAAGGCGGCCCATTTCTGCGCAAGATGTATGATGAGATGCTGGCCAAGCAGGCGGGCACACTGAAGCCCAAGGATCGCGGCATGTTCATCTACACTGGCCACGATTGGACTGTGGGTAATATACTATCCGCGCTGGGCCTGTGGAAGCGTCAAATGCCGCGCTTTGCGGTCATGGCCATCTTTGAGACGCACCAGAACCGCCAGACAGGGGAATACTATGTGGAGGTAATGGAATTTATGGAATAGCCGCCGAATAATATTACAAGTCCCAAACCCTTTGCAGATATTTCTGCGCAACGACAAACTGGGCTGCCTGGAGCAGCTAAAGCTGGCCGACTGCGAGCTGCAGTGCCCACTGAATCGGCTCATCGAACTGAGCGAATCGGTGCTGCCCAATGAGCCCGTGGAGCAACGCTGTCGCCCTCATAACGCCGATTTTGTGGAACCACCGCCGCGCAAAATCGACCAGTAATAATTTATTGAATGAGTTTAGAGAATGCAGTATTAGAAAGCGGGTTATACAATTAGCAGCAACAAATATCGAATTAAAATAAAAGTCCATATAAAATCATCTGAAAATAAATGTTAATTGTGTGTGAGATTCGTTTCATTTTGCCATATTTAATTATTGTGTTGTTTACTCGTGGCTTAATTTGATTATATTTAATTTGGAGTGTTATTAAACTTTTTTTTTATTTGCAAATTGTTTGTTTGTGCGAATTGAGCAACGTCCTCTCTCACACAGTTCGCTATCTTTGCAAACATATTCTCGATTCTCTCGTTTTCGTTCTACATAATCGCGACTTAAAAGTCGCTCGGCTTCTATTAGTGTAGTCACTATACGCGTGAGTCTCGACGTAGCTAGAAGCTCGCAAATAAGAAAAAAATAAATAAATTTTCACAAATATATACATATATACAAAGTATATAAAATGTTGCCCAAGTATTTTGCCGGACTGCTGCTCTGGCTGACTGGCCTGCTCTTCGTGCGAGCCGCAATTGTGCCAGTTAAGGAGCCACAGGATGAGGTTAAGCTCGAGCTGCCCAATTCAAACTCAACATTGGAACTGGTGCATGTGGTAAATTAATGTCAAGTTTTATAATTGCATTCACTCTGTTTGCGCGATATACTACATAAACGGATATGTGTATGTACGATGTCAGGTCCGTAGAGAGAAGGCAAATATTGTTAGCAGTTTAAGTGTCAAAATAATTCATGTAGATAGCATTTTATGCCAGGCGGCAGACCGTAAAATTATAAAATGTGCTTTCCACATTTATGAACTACTTAATCTTTATTATTAAACCATAAAGAGGATCCAAGACACGCAAGCCAAATAGCATATTAGACATTATTCATAATTTTTAGTTTTCAGTGTATTTTTGGGTACTAGCAAAGTCAACATATGCAAGAAACTGAAATAATAATAAAATTATCAAATTATAAGTAATTTATTTGTTAGTTATTACATTTAGTTGGTATACGCTATGTACCTTTAACATTAGCCAGACCAGTTTGGGCCACACGACGTATACTTAATGCAGTGCCAAGCAGTGTTAACATCAATTAAAGCGATCCAACCGGTTTGTTGAGCAAATGCAAAACTAATTACATTAATATTTCCCTAATTGGAATGCAGCATGCAACTTCGTAAAGAACTTTTAATGAGTTGCTGCAACACGTGGCATTGGTCTAGTCGAGAGTTTCTGCCTAGAAAATACCCTTTAACAAGTTGTACGGTACAAATAAGCATAGAACATCATAACAATTTTCATTTTGATTTTGCAGAAGTAATAATGACAGACACACACATGTTTATTATAAATCATATTAAAGGGCGTAAAAGAAATATAAAGGGTTGCTTTTTAATTACATGCTTTAATTTCAACGAATTTTGAATCGGACAAAATTGAACGACTATATAATATAGCTTAGGTGCTTCATGCTGCAAGGGTAGATTATGTTCGGCACACCGAAGATAATTGTTGTGTTTATTATTTGTTTTTTTTTAATTATTATTTATTATTATTATTAATTATTCGTATTACTGAAGTATATTATTGAACTAACTGTTGGATTGCACATAAGGTTGAAATATTATTACCGAACGATTATAAGTTACAATATTTTGTTGTATATGTTATAAATTTTAAAGAATTTTTGTCTGAATACAATTTTTATTTGTTTATTTCACAGCTCCTTCGTCATGGGCCCCGCACTCCCGTCAACACATACCCCACAGACCCCCTCATAAACGAAACTTACGAGCCCTATGGCTGGGGACAACTGACCAACGTAAGCAAAATAATCTTTTCAAAATTCAGTACGCAACCACATTGTTGTCCCCCCAATAGGCAGCCAAAGTGGAACTCTATAAAATAGGCAAACAGTTGCGCAAACGGTACAAGGAAATTCTTGGGCTCTACTATCAACCAGACGTAAGTTTAAGCTCGGATTTAAGTGAAGATGCATAGCTAATCGATACTCCAATGGCAGCTGGTTCACGCACAAGCCACGCAGTCATCACGCACCATTATGTCGCTGCAGATGGTGCTGGCAGGTCTGTTTCCGCCGGAGAACACGCCCATGGAGTGGAACATGATGCTGAACTGGCAGCCCATACCAATCTACACCGAACCGGAGGCAACAGATAAAGTAGGGATGCAGCAAAATGTTCTTGCCTAGGCAGCCAATTAATAGGTATTACAAATAATCTATTTGCAGCGCCTGCGACAGAAGGTGCCATGCCCCCGCTACGAGGAGGCCGTCTGGGAGGTGATGCAGTTGCCGGAGGTCGTCGCGTTGCACGAGGAGAACTCAAAGCTGCTGCAGGAACTAACTAACCTGATGGGCCTCAATGTGAGCTATGCGCACGATGTGACCAACGTGTTCATCACGCTGCTGGCGGAACAGGCCTACGGCCTGAAGCTGCCTCCGTGGACCAAGGACTATTTCCCGGACAAAATGCGACCACTGGCCTCCCAATCGTATGTCTACGATGCCTACACGCCGGAAATGCGAAAGATCAAAGGTGGCTACTACCTGGATGACATCTTCAAGCAAATGCAGTCGAAGATCGCTGGCAAATTGGAGCCAACCGGCAGGAAAATGTACATTTCCTGTGCACACGATTGGTCCATATCGAATGTGCTGAGTGCGTTAAACGTTTGGCAGAACCAAATGCCCCGTTTCTCGGCACTAATTGCCATTGAGCTGCACCGACGCAATGACAGCGGTGACTACTTTGTCGAGATCCACTTCCAAAATGATCCCGACCAGCCGCCGCAGCTGCTCCCCGTGCCCGGCTGTGGCAAGCAGTGCCCCATTGCGAAGCTACTGCAGCTGTCCAAGGATGTGCTGCCCGATGCTCCGTACGAACAGCTGTGCATCGCCAAGGGCACCAGCGATGGCACCCGCATCACCTATCACAAATGAGAGGCACCCAGCCCAATCCCACAGTATTTACTACATTAAGTCTCAATAACAAGTTTATAATAACAGATCATTTAAGAGGCTTACGAAATCTGTATTAAAAGTAATTCGCACTCGTCTGATTGCTGTTTGATTGATTTGCACGCCACTCGAGCAGCCTAGGTCAATTTGGAAATTAGTGTGCGTTGCTCCCCTCTGACCGAAGGCGGTTCGATAAGTTTTATGGGACTCTTTTATGTGAGTGTAGACTAATGTTTAGTAAATGCTTTTTGGTATGTCTGAAGCATTTTTTACGATAAGATAAAACATTTATTAAGCAGATAAAGGTTAACTTATTAGCGTTTAGCAAACAAGTGATATTAAATGCTTGCGCAGTAGTGTGTGGAGTGTGAAGCACTGTAGTACTTTCTTCTTCTCTTTTTGATATAAATAAATAAGTATATGTATAAAAAATTGGATAACGATAAAAATTGAATATTAAAGTCAATTTAACATTTTCCCCTGCATTTAGCTATAAGAAATCAGTCAACCTTAGGATCAAGTCCTAATTTAAGTGAATGCGTAATTGAAAATATAATTATTTGCAAAGAAATTCGATAAATAATAAATCTTGATAAATTTATAGTAAGTAAACAATCAATAAACAGGGCAAATATTTTTGTTAAATTTGTAAAATAGAATGTAAGCAGCGTAAGGGAATATTTATTGAATTCTTAAGCTTTTCTACTACTAGACCGTAATTTGTGTTTGTTTATTAACAGTAGATTTTTATTTTAATAAATGCTCTAACTGCCCCAACTGCAAATTAAAAACACATTTGCTAAAAGGTTTGTTATATACCTTATATAAAGCAAACTGCAGATGATCTTAAAGCAAACAGTTGGCATTTGTTCATCTCGGAAATAAGTAAATGAAGTGCAATATAAATATATATATTTTATCCATAAATAAAAAAGCGACATGTAAATGTAAAATTTGGCAAATGGAGACGCAGTACAAAACATTGATAAAACAATAAAATAAGCACAACAACAAGCTTATAACTAAGTAATTAACATATGTTTGATAAAGTAACAAAGCAAACAAAAACAAATTGCAAAGATTTATTACAGCCGGCTTGCCGTAAAATCTGGTGACGAATTTCTTGGGGCACAAATAAGGCAGACGCCAAAGATGCCCGTAATGTGAGTGTGTGTGTGCCTGTAGTTTATTGTGTTGTGCGTGTTTATTTGAGTGTGTGATATACATATAAATGTACTCAGGTCGCGCCCGCGATTTAAAACGCCTCAAATGTAGAAGTATTATTGTAGCGACTGCTCAATGTACGATCAGTTACGAGCCACGCAACACAATAGACATACCCCACAGCAACAACAATTACAACAATAGCAACAATAATAACAACAATAGACATAAAAGTAATAATAGTCAAAAGCGACGACGGTGACGAAAGCATTTGGCGATAATGAAACGATAAAAGACATATGTTCTGGTTCTCTTGGGTCTGGTCATCGTTTTTGTGGGGTTTGCATGGTGTGCAAAATATATGACAGTACGACGTCAGTGCTCCGTGGAACAGCTGAGTTATCCGTTATCCGGTTATACGCTTATCAGCTCAGTCGAAAACTAAAATAAACGGCGCCTCATCAAATTACATAGCCCAAGGCCTTTAGTTTGTCAAAGGTAAATAGAAATATTCTCAACATTGTATTGATGATAACAGAAATAAGAAATAAGACAAATAGACTCCGAATCACATTTATTCGAATGCTGAAAAGGCGCCCTCAAAACTCGTTTTATAACGACTTTAAAAATGAACAATAACATGTTTGATTTGTGGTTGTTTTTGTTTTTGTTTTATGAACAGCATAATTAAAGGCACCCCACATCGCCAAAAAACAAAAGCCCGCAAAAGCCAAAAAAGAATCGAGTTGTCTGTGTTCCTACTGATTTTTGTGTTTGTGGCCGTTCAAATTGCGCCAACGTTCCCGCTCTGCTATTAGCGCTAAGCAAATATTCACATACATACACAATAAAACGGAGAACCCCCAAGTTCGAGCCCCGGCTAAGCCATATAAAGCGCCTCTACCAAAATGCCGCGTTCGCATTTCACTAGGAGGCACTGTCTAGCGATGACGGGCGGCTTAATTGCATTGGCTCTGCTGATCTTGTGCTTTACACACTCGACGGTCATTTCGGGCAAGATCACCGATCCCGGCACCGACGAGTCTACGCTCGAGCTGTTGCATGTGGTAAGTCCAAGAGTCGATGCCAATCGCACGACGAACAACAAACGACCCCAACAACAAAACAGCTGTCGAATAACAGCTGCGTTCATTACACTGTAAAACAGGGCCAAAGCTTTCAGGTGAAAAGTTATAAAAGTGATCTATTGAGTAAAAAGAAATTAAAGTGATCAAATCATTAGCTTTAGTACTAGTTAGTTGCTACAGCAGAGGAGCTTTTTGAGAACTTTGTGGGAAGTGTAATTTAAAAAAAAAGAACTTCATTAAACTAAATTTTGAATAGTTCAAGCATTTATTATAAAGATGATAAAGGTGTTAAAATAAAATATAGATATTTTATTGAAACTTAAGTCAACTCTGTACTTCTACAATATTAAAACGTCTTTCACGCTGAATGACAAACTCCTTTAGCTAACCTATGTCTAAAAATGTAGAGCATTTATGCCGTATCTTAAGACCATTTAGACTGCTTAGCTCAGGTTTTAAGGGTACTACATTTTATTATATCATCACGTTTGCTCACGAAAAAGCAGCTGATAATACAAAATCCAACTGCAACGCTCGCCGGTAACCATTAAAACTTGGCATTGAGTGCGAACATAGCTAAAGCTATAAAAGAAAAAAAACAAAAGAAAATGAAATACGTTTTGGTGATAAATACTCGACATAAAATGTTAACGTGCGCAGTTTTTAACCGACAAGTCTTGCTTGTGTAGCACAGTGTAACATAGCGCTTAATTATTGCATGGAATTATATTCATTTAGTACGTTGCCAGCGGAGGCAGTAGACGAATGTCGAGCGATAAGAGCAAATTCTATAGGCATGCTCAAATTGACATTAAATAGTGTGTAACATCAGAACGGAAAGTGAAGGCGTTCGGAACGCCACAGTCCAGGTAGATAGCTGATAATACATTTTACATTTGTATATATAAACATACATATATTTATATATACAAAGATGGTAAACATTGATAATAGTAAAAATCACATCAAGTGATAAGTGTTATATCAGCTGTTTTAATTGAACTTTAATTGAATCATGCAAGTGTTTTAATAATAGAAAATGCTGATTACCGTTCTATAGGGTAAAGCATTATTGCCAGTGATTATAACTAGATTCAGTATCATGGATTAATAACTAGCCAGCCGTAAAGCTTGTAATAAAAGTTCGTTAGTGACATTGGCGGGGAGCTCGTATATGTTGTAGAAGTTAAAAGTTTATGATAGAGCGGAGCGTATGTCGTGCTTTTTGGCGTGACATAATAAATACAAATATTATATATAAAAAATGTGATCAACAAATAATAAATATAATTTAAATATAAATACATGGAGCAACCTTAAAGGGGATTTGTAAATAAAAATAGTGGTAATTCCATAAATTACATTAAACACTTAACTGATTTATTTAGAAAATTGTTTTACTTTGAATGTTGACTTTTAAACTCCGTTTTTTCATTTGACGTACATTTAATGATGGTCTCTTGATACTCTCAAAACTGGTCCATAAATCTGTTATACGCATCATCCCTGGCACAAATATCAACAACACAAAACAAAACAAATTTGAAAACCAGCTGCATGCCTAATTACAATTTTAGTTACTCGTTTCACCCGACTAAACAGCAAAAAAAAAAAATGTTGAAAACAAAAGCGAATTAAAAAAACCAGTTCATTAACTTTTTTAAATGGCCAGACCACAAACTACGACGCACTTGTATTATATAAATATTTGTAAACGTTTTTACTAAGGCAAGCTGAATATTGATGCTCTGAAAACCTATATAACTGACATAGAGATAAGTAGACAAGTCTAGTCCAGGGCTGCTGACCTTCAGGCAGGTCGAGGCGCTGGCTTATCAGTAAACTGGCCACGCGCAATTAAAATTGAATCGCAAATGCAGCTGGAAAAACTTCCGCAAATCTCTAATTGTAATACCAGCTCGAGCGGAGTTGGCCGCGGGCTGGTCGCGAGATGAGCTGGGATCGGTGGGTATTCGCATGATTGCAGCACATGTTTGGCTGCTTTGCTCCCCGCTGTGTCTTATCGGAGTCGCGTGCGCGGTGAAAATTTGTTGCTCTAATTGTTGCTATTGTTGTTGTCGTTAAAGCCACAGACGCTGACTAGACTCGCACTTTAACGCATCAATGACATAGGCTAAAAATAGAGCATTTAAGCGAGTCTAATCTGGAAATATGAAAAGCCACAGATCGAGTAAAATATATGAAAGCTCAGTGCTATTTAATATTAGATAATAATTATTTTTCATTTCTAATAATTTAAACCAACAAATTTTACAAGCTTATTATTTTATACTTCAAAACATTTACCGATATAAATGTATATACAACTAAATTAAATTAAATTTTGTTGCTTTAAGTGGGATTTTTAGCTAATGTCATTGAGATTTTAGCCAAGCTAATTAAAGCAGCTGACGGGAATAAAAGTTAAAAAGTCGAAACTAACACTGCATACATTTGTACAATTTTCAGGTCTTCCGACATGGACCACGCACGCCGGCGGACACATATCCAAGGGATCCCCATGTAAATGAAACCTACTATCCATTTGGCTGGGGACAAGTTACAAATGTGAGTCGAGAACAAGTTGCAGCAAAACTTTTGGCCAAAAAACAAAGAACCAAAAAAAAAAAGGAAACAAAACGAAAACGTTAAAAAAAGAGAACCTACCAGCTTCCCGTTCAGCCCGAAAACCACGCAGCAAAGCATTTAAATAAATTGAAATGCAAATGTTTGTCATGGCGGAGAACGGGTAAAATGCGGGGGTGGCATGTGTTGCATTAACATATACACATGCATATGTTTATGCAATTGCAAAAATGCAAGGCATTTATTATTTTATAACATTGCTACAAGTTTGCTCTCTCTCTCTTTTCTCGCTCTCCACACGCTTCTCTGCTTCTTGCCGTTGCTGTTGTCTCACGTGCCATCCGTCCATGCCATGTAATAAATCAACGCTCAGAATGGCAAACGCGAGCTGTTCAACATTGGTAGCTGGCTGCGTAAGCGTTATGGCAAATTCCTGGCACCCTACTACAGTCCCGATGTAAGTAACCCAACGCTAACGAACCACCAGACTCCCAATTCCCTTGCCCTGCTGCCCGCGAATCGGTAACCGGGAACCGCCGGACGGGTGTCTGATAGTGCGGACGTTTACAAATTGCAAAGCTCAAGCGCGCTTGCCTCATCACTCAATTTCTTTTCCGTTCTCCTCGTTCTCGTTCTCGGTCTCATCCCTGTTCCTGTTCCCGTTCACATTCTACATCTTCAGTTGGTGCACGCACAGGCAACGGGCGTGCCACGCACACACATGACCATGCAAACGGTGCTGGCCAGTTTCTTCCCCCCAAAGGGTACGGCCATGGAGTGGAACAGCAAGTACAACTGGCAGCCGATTCCAGTCTTCTCGCAGGAGCTAAATGAGGATACGGTACGTCAGCCTATCAATAATGATGGCATCATCAATTGGAATTGATTTATACCTCAATTCACCCAATCGTGAATTCAACGCCAAAGCCTGATTCGGCTCTAACATTTTTGTTTTAAATTCAAACGAGCCCAAAACTAATTCAATTGAGAAATTCTAACCATTTATAATGCTCAAATTAAATCGAAGATTTTGTTTTTTTGTATACCCTTTGCCGACTGTATAAAAATGGTATATTGAATTTGAGCATGGGTATATAACAGGCAGAAGTAAGCATATTTGGCTCTATAAGGTACATATATATATATTTTGAATCAGGTCAAGCTAAGTAGATTTCGTCGGCTGCACCTGTATAATCTCATCGATTTCAATAATTATCTTAAACAAATTTTTATTTTTAAATTTAGTATTTCATAAATATTTTTGTTGTTAAAACTTGCGTATTTTAATCCGCAGTTACTTCTTGTGCGTACACCCTGTCCTCGCTACTTTGAAGCCCTGCACGAAGTGTTCGAGTTGCCCGAGGTTAAGAAGGAAATCGAGCCCTACCTCGAGATGTACAAGGAGCTGGCATCCCACACCGGCCTCAGCTTCAGTGAGCCGGAAGATGTCCAATCGCTGTATCTGACATTGCTGGCGGAACAGGAATGGGGTCTGGAGCTGCCCGAATGGACTAAGGAGTATTTTCCCGAGAAACTGCAGTTCCTAACCGAACAGAGCTATGTGTATAATGTGTACACGCCCGAGATGCAAAAGATCAAGGCTGGTCCGTTCCTGCGGAAGATGTTCAACGAAATGCAACAGAAGCGTAACGAAACTCTGAAGCCCGAGAAGCGCAAGCTCTTTATCTATACGGGCCACGACTCGACTGTGGTGAATGTGCTGTCCGCTTTGAAGATCTGGGAGCGCCAGTTGCCGCGTTATTCGGTCATGGCACTCTTCGAGCTGCACAAGAACAAAGAGACCGGCGATTACTGGGTGGAGATTTATTTCCGTAATAATCCTAAGGCGCCAGCTGAAAAGTTGACTGTGCCCGGCTGTGAGTTCCAGTGCCCGTTGGACAAATTGCTGGAGCTGGCTAAAGATGTGGTGCCCACCGAGGCGGATGCCCAGCGATGCGATGCCCAAAACGAGCAATTCACAGAGCCGCCATTGCGTGGCCCATAGAAAGGCTGAAGCCACAACTGATGCCGATTTCTATTGGAATCGAACAGGTGCTACAACTCAGGGAGATTAAAGTTAGTTAGGTCAGCTTCTAGTTTAAGTCCAAAAACGTATACTGATTAAAGATCGTGTAGAAATTGTCAGCTGTCTGGTGTTTGACAAAGCGTCAGGAACAGCGCCTCATGTGGCAGCCAAGTTGGCTCATTTCCGCTTGTGGCGCCGCCATTGCCCAATAGGCCGCTTCCGTTTGCCTTTTGCCAGCTCCGCAAACAACTTCCGCACTTATTTAGCCAGCTTCCATCCAGCACGACCCAAGCGCCATCTCTCTCTCTCTCTCTCTCTGTATATCTCTCTCGTTTTCTCTTGCTGTGTCGCTTTGTATCTTCGAATCTCGCCCGCCCTTTGGCTTTGCTCATTTTTGCCAAGAGGTGACATTTTTCGCATTGCGGTTTACCATAAACTATTTCATTGGGGAGTTGTTGTCTGTGTACATTAGCAGTGCTCCATGCTTGGTGCTGCTGCTCCAAGCATGGCATTGCCACATCCCCACATCTCACATCTCACACTCCACACCCCAGCCAGTTCACCATTGTTTACTCGTGTGCGTTGCCCATCTGTCTCTCAATGTGTGCCCAACATTCAGTTCTCTCTCCCTTTTTGTGTGCTTTTTGCACATATCTGTAAACTTTATTTGTCAACGGGACGCATATGTTGTGTGCTTGCCAAAAAATAAAGAAAAGGAAAGCTGGAAAAAATATGAAAATAAGGGAATCATATCCTGTACTCAGGCTCACAGTCTGCACTGGCGCTGTTATCCTAGTCTGTTTGTTGCTGCGTTTAATTTTGCTTAATTTGATTTTGGTGGCACTATAAGGCGACATAAAGGACCGTTGCCGGCGGGGGAATAGGGATTCCACAATTCCCGACAAATCTACATTCACAACGAAGATTACAGTTTATATTTCATATGATTAATGAGGAAGCGAAATAATTAAATGTAATTTAAAGTCTGCTTCGGTTAGTCACCAAATTCTACTGAGAAAGAAAATCGAATAAATCGAATTCTACAAGAATAGCTGAGAGAGGAAAGTGCTCAGATTGCAGATTACTGATTGCAGATTCATGAATGAAAAGAAGTGAAGACTGCGGGGTATCTTCTAGTCGGCTACTCATTTTTTGCTCACCTCACTAAAAAAGATTTTAATTTAAGAGCATTATATTAATTCATGAAATTCGCATAGAATGCTGCTTTTTATTTTATTTGTTTTTCAAATTAATTTTGTTTTCTTAAATGTTCAGTTTCTTTTCGTTTGATAAATTTTACCTGAATACGGTACTATTAATAGAGTAATGCCGTATGCGATTAAAATGAACTAAAAGCCTGCTGCACTTAAATTTGAAATTTGTGCCGCACCACGGAGAGGTGGCAATAAAATTCCACAACCTTTTTTGACAAATGAAACGTGCAACAAACAAGACGCCAAAGCAGAGCCCTGCCCTGAGCCTGAGCCAGAGCTAGAGCCAGTGCCAACAAAGATTTATGCATTTTACAGTGTGTACGCTTTATGCGAAACTAAACGGCAAACAGTTTGAGTGAAGAAAGGCACTGGTTGCGTTTTGGCCTGGCTAGCCGAAGTCAGGCATGGCAGCGGCTGCTTCTGGCTGGGCCAACATGTTTTGCATGTGCCTGACAGTCGGGGCTGACAGAAGGAGCAGCGGAGTACATAAGTCTATTGTGCCCTTTAATAGACTGAGCTGCACTAGGTCCCAGCAGCCGGCAAACATTTGTGCAGCTTATTAATATGCAGCCCGTCTCAGTTGCACCAGCTATCGGCGATTAGTCCGGAGCAGGTGTGGCTCACTAAGCACGGCGAGCTTTGCCCGGCCAGCCAGCTATCGACAATTTTATCTACTAGGCCAAGCGCAAAGTTTGCCGCTCCGTATCGAAAAGTCGTTAGTAAGCTGACCACAAAAAACCAAAAAAAAGATGTGGGCAACTGAGCAGGTTGCTCTGAAATGGTTTTATGTTTAAGTCGCAGTCGTCTTGACGCTAAAAACAAAAGAACAAAATTAAAGTTTTTCGAAAGACTTGCACTTAGCCCCAAAAGTTTTCTTTAGCAAAGTTTTGTGACTGAGCTTGTCTCGGTGCTCTAAGTAGATTTGTTGCCCTGGCCCATATGTCTGCAGCCATGAAACGACGGCTTAGAGGGTGAGCCCAGCTTGTCCCTCACCTAAACTAGCTGCATAATAGGTGAAATAATAATGCTAATGCTGATATGTAAATTCCAAGTCTCAGCAATATCACTGGGAACTCATAATGTAGATCTGGATATCTAATATAAAAGATTATCAACATTTTTGAAAAACTTTAATACTCTTTAAGGGCACACAAATTCAGAACTACTTCTTTATAAAACAAAGTATGTAATATTGTCACAAAACTGTAAAAACTTAAATTGTATATTTTTTCAAATCCCAAGAAATATGAATAAAGTTACGGCCTTCTTAAGGGAGAACCTACTAATTGTAGCTACGCTAGCTATGATGGTAGTTTGTATAATTTGTATAACGATATTCTCGGGCTTTTACCATGAGTCAGCTAGGGTTAAGTCGATGTTGTTGAACATGTTTCTGGTGCTTATTTTAATGTTCCTGATCAGTGACACCATCAAGTTCTTGATATTGGCATTTGACGCCGCCTGGTGGCCGCGTCAGCAGGCCGAGTTCAACGTTGATGAAAACGCAACGATTCACAAGCGCGGCGATTACCTGAAAATGCGCATAAATACGCTGCGCTCGCAGCTGAATGTGACGGAGGAGCATCGCAACGAGCGTCTGAACCTGATGTACCAGTTCCATGCCAAGGACCTGTGTCTCTACGGCAACTACTTCCTGCTGCTGATGTGCCTGGTGCTAGTTACACGCAATGAATTGTACTACTACAACACCAAACATATGAAGACGCTCTTCATGAACAACCAGACGTACACCCGAGGACTCAAGTCTGTGCGGCAACTTGATGACCTCTTCTTGTTTGTGGAGTCTGCTTTGGTGAGCGCCTTCAATCCGGATCCGAAGGAAACTGGAACAAGTCAATGGCTGTACGGCGATCACACGGCCAAGTTGGGGGTTATTCGATTGCGCCAGTTGCGCAGAAAGGATGATTTCCACATGGGCTGGGCTGAACCGGAGTTCTCCAATATCGACTATATGCAGAAATGGCAATTGCCTTATGAACGCATGCCTTACACGGACAAGTATTGGAAGATCTACGAGCCTTGGCTGCCAATAAATCCCACGCTTAGTGCAAAGGAAAAGGTGTTGCTCAACTTTGATCACGAGGGATATTGGCATAGTTATCCGGAACTGTACGGCTATGTCACGATGCTGGCACGCAGCTATAACAGCAGCATGAAGGTTCTTGAATACCTCAAGGAAAACAATTGGCTCACGTGGAACACATCGGCGATTTTTATCGACTTTACGCTTTTCAATGTGGATGCGAATATCTTCACCATAATTACCCTGCAAGTGGATCAGACGCCCTTTGGCACCATTGTTACCAGATTGAACCTAGTTTCGGTGAACCTGCAATTTCTCAAACAAGTTGGACCAATTGGCGTGCTGATATTGCTCTTATATATATTCGTGCTCATACAGTACTCCAAGCTGTTTATAATTGTGTTGTGGTTCGAGCCGTCCTTGCTGAGGAACATGTGGGAGAAGGTGGACTTGATTATCCTCGTGCTCAATTACAGTGTGATCATACTAGTGATCGTTAATCAAATCATAATGTTAAATCTGCTGAAGAAAGTGGAGGGCGCAAGCAAACTGATGTTCCTTGATTTCCGGCTTCCGACACGCCTGCACATGGGGACCACAATCATGATTGGCTTCCTCGTCTGCCTGACCACGTTGCGGCTGTGGCGGGTGCTGCAGTTTGCCAGCGTTTTCCAGATGTTCTCGGCCACGTTGTATTCGGCGTGGAAGGCCTTGGCTAATACTGCCGTCATAATTATCATATTTTTAATCGGCTATGGCATGGCCGTTGTCATTATCAATGGCAACAACACCAACACTTTTAACAAACTGTTGAAGAGTATTGTCTCGTCATTGTGCTTTTCCTTTGGCTTCAGCTCGCATATCACGCCCAGCGATCTCTTTTATGGCGGTCGCCTTCTGGGCCTATTCCTGTATCTGGTACTGGCCTTTGTGGTTGTCCAGTTGCTGATGAACCTTTTTCCCTCGACGATCAACGATTATTTCACGCATGCAAAGCACCAGCGAGACGCCAGATCGGTGAGCACCATTAACTTCCTACAGTTCCTACGGGCAGAATACGCCGGATTCTTTAAGCTCTTTCAGAAGCTGCCGTGTTTAAAATTGTCCTACAAGCGACATAATCGCACGGTTGCCGAGAACGTAAAGCGCGCCCTGGATGATAAGGACCGATTGACCGCTAAAAGGAGATTCGAGGCATTATCCACGTACTCGCGGTTTTCTATTTTAAAGGGCCACAAGAAACTCGATGATAAAACCAAGCACATGGAATATAAACATCGCATTGAACGTCTGTACACAATTGCGGCCCTTATGCAAACTCAGATGGAGCTACTTGAGCACTTGCTATTTAGGGAGGAAGAAATGTTTTTGGAAAGTTCAAGCATAGATGAAATTGTCGAATCCGAAACCGACACCGATGATGAATACGTTTAAATAAAATTGAATATAAGCTAAATGCCCATACTATTGATTAGGCACACAAAATAATTTATTACCTTTAATCAGGGCTGGGAAGCTAAGATAATTTTTGTTAACTCAATTATAAGCGTCGTTAAAAAGAATAAAATTTAATTGCAATAATTCATCTAATCAATTTCCATTAGGAACATAATAATAATATTTTCCACTAATAAGTATTTTGTACTTAATTTGAGGACTTTGTTTTCTATTTATTCATATATTTGTGACATGCCTTTTCTTTAAGGAGCTATATAAAAGTCAAATTCATAAGCTGATTTAACCAACTTAACTGACCCAAACCTATGTTTTTAACAACCTAGCTGAGCCAAAAGGACAACATACATCTGAGTGAACTCAGAGATTTCGAAAGCTCGAGTCTTAAGATTTGCAATCTGAATAATCAAACATTAAGGACTCGATAACTCACACTTGTTCGAATGTCATTTGGAAATTATTTCAAAGTATTTTTCACACCTGACAACATCGTTCAGATAGAAAAAAGTAAATGCGCTCGTTTAGCGTTTTAAAGAAAACTACCAGCGAGTGAAGAATTATATTAAAACGAAGTTCGGCAAACATGAATCGTAAAACAAGGTATTGGGTATTTTTTATATTCACGGTTTTCATCATTCTCAGCTGCGTATATACCATGATTCAATTTTCGGGCTTCGAACATGAGACCCAAAACGCCAAGAACATCTTTATCACAATAGTGATAGTGCTAGCTTTTCAATTCATATTCGCTGATCCGATCAAGTTCGTTTTGCTCGCAATTGATATGGCCTTCTGGCCGCGAAGCTTGCCCAACTATCGTAAATCAGCAGACGAGGAGGAGGATGATAAGGAATACAATCGTCTGAATTTTCTAAAGCAACGGCTTAGGGCCTTGAGAGTTCAGATGCTGATCACAGAGCGATACCGCAACGAGGTGCTGAACCGGGAGTACAAGAATATTGCCCAAGATCTATTTCTCTATGCCAAATACTTCCTCATACTGACGTGCGTGGTGCTGGTATCGCGTAACGAGCTGATGTACTACAATACTGCCCGACTGCATCATCTGTTCATGAACAACCATTCGGGATACATGGGCCTGAAGGAGGTTTACCACCTGAATCAGCTGTTCGATTTCGTTGAGTCATCGCTGGTTAATGCTTTCAATTTCGATACTAGCGAGTCGGGCGTGTCCTCGTGGGTACACGGCAGCCAAAATAAAATGGTGGGCGTGGTGCGGATGCGCCAACTCCGCTTGGCCGTCGAGCAGATGGGCTGGGATGACCCCGTGTACACGGATAAATCGTACATGCCCGACTGGCAGCTGCCCTATAACGAAATGCATTACTCCGACAAGTACTGGCGCATCTATGAGCCGTGGGTGCCCCTCGTCGAGCTGGATTACATCTCCTATCTCCTGCTCAATTTTGAACACGTCGGCAAGTTTCAAGATTATCCAGAACTGAAGGGCTACGTTGCGCTGCTCTCTTACAGCAAGCAGAATAGCATGAAGATACTGGAATTTCTAACCGAATACCATTGGCTAACCTACAATACATCGGCCGTGTTTCTGGACTTCACGCTCTA
The DNA here is from genome assembly GCA_035041545.1 of Drosophila colorata. Taxonomy (NCBI): domain Eukaryota; kingdom Metazoa; phylum Arthropoda; class Insecta; order Diptera; family Drosophilidae; genus Drosophila; species Drosophila colorata. The sequence goes on along the minus strand of JAWNLD010000564.1, from coordinate 15,165,097 downwards.
CAACGTCGACGCGGACATGTTCAGCGTGTGCACCTTGCGCGTGGAGCAGACGCCATTTGGCAGCATTATTCCCGACGTGAGCTGCGACAGCGCGGAGCTGATTAGCGATGTCCTGCAGACACCCTACCTGTCGCTGCTGGTGCTCTTCATCTATGTGGTGGTCGTGCTGCAGTTCATGCAGGCCTTCATGGTGCACATTTGGTATGAGCCATCCAAGCTGCGCAGCGTGTGGTACAAACTGGACCTGGTTATTGTCGTCCTTAACATCGTAATGATCATTTTGGTCATACTGCGGGTAACGCTTGTCGCGTCCATGCTGAAGCGATTGGAGGGTGCCAATAAGCTCGACTTTCTGGACTTTCGAAAACCGGCCCGTTTGCATATGCTGAGCACTATTTTTACCGGATTTCTGATCTGCGCAACCACGCTGCGATTGTGGAAGGTGCTGCAGTTCTGGAAAGTATTCCAGCTATTCACCAATACTCTGTTCATGGCCGGGAAGGCATTGGCCATCACTGGACTAGCGATATTTATTATTCTGATAGCATTTGCCCTTGCGTTTATTACTATAAACGGCAACAATAGCCACCATTTTATTCGACCCGTGAAAAGTGTTGTCACGGCCTTGTGCTTCGCTTTCGGCTATAGCAACCAGCTCAATCCGTCAGATCTGTTTTACGGCGGTAAATATCTGGGCATTATTCTGTATGCAGCATTGGGATTTGTGGTCTCTGTGATGCTGATCAATGTGTTCATAACATTGATCAATGACTATTTTACCATCGCGAAGAGCGAAGCCGATACCAAATACAAGCAGCAAATTACCTTTTGGCAGTTCTTGCGTGTGGAGTACGATAGTTTCTTCAGATTCTTTTATAACTTGCCCTGCTTTAGAAAGCCATACAAGCGCCGAAATCGTACAGTGGCTGAGAATATTCAATGTTCTCTGGACCAACGCGATAGGCTAGAGAGCATTAAGGCGCGATCGGTTCGCAATTTATTGACCAGCGGACTACCGGAGATCAAAATTGTGAAGGACGAAGAAACTCGGCAGATTGAATATAGGGAGCGTGTTGAGCATATTTACGCTATCTCGACCATTTTAAATATCCAAATGGAAATACTAGAGCGCATTTTATTTGACGACGATACGAAGGAAACGAAGAGTAAGAAAGAGGCGCACCCCAAGAAAGATGAGAGCCCTCCAGATTCAGGGAATGATGGCAGAAGAGTCTCTTTTAAAGGAGACGATAGTGTAGTGTGAATGGTACAATAAGATATAACAGTCAGTTTAAAAAAGTTCTATACAGGGAAATCTTTCATATAATATTTTCTAATTGCTGCCTGCATTTTTAGCATTTTTCGTTTTCCATTTAATTTAATTTAATTTGTTTTTTTTTGTGATTTCACAAATAAATAATTATGCGCAAACACAGAAAACTTTGACTCGAAAAGGCTTTTAGGGCAATTTGGTGATGGCTTTGTTGGACTTGTTTGCAGAAACTTGCGGAACCTGAGCCTGGCTGTTGGCCAAAACGAAATGACTTATGAGAAGCGAAGCATTTCCGACTTACTTGAAGGAGCATTCAGCTCTCTCGCAATTGTTATGGGTTGGCAAATAAAAATTTAATACCTCATGCTTTTAGGCTGCTGCCGAAAACTATTTGAGTTGCCCAGTTTCCCCAGATACCGGCTCCGAGTACCCAGTTGTAATCGGAGGCAGCATTCATTGTTAGACCCACACTAAAAACTTTACAAACATTTTGATCAACAGCAAATGTAGCTAAACTAAACAATTGCGTACGGCGCTAAACTTTTGCCAGCTGAGCTACACGCCACGCCACGCCCCGCCTCCGCCCCCGCCCCCACCCCACAACAACGCCCTCCCATGCAGGCAGACTGTCTGCAACTTTTTTGGTGCATACGCACATCTGTACACACACACACACAGACCTAGCTGGGTACGTACATAATATACATACGTACATACATACGAATGTGCATGGAACTTGGGGAATTCTGTAAACTTTTATAATTATTAGCAACAAATGAGCAGTGACAGAGCACTTTTGCAGTAACTGTTAGTGCAACTTTTCCCAGACAGATCCACACCAGCCCCAAACAAAAAATCACAAATGATTCCTGGCCGCTCAGGCTCAATTTAAAAGTTTTAACTACCTGACTGCTCGTACGTATGTGTGTGTGCACATACATATGTGCATATGCACCTACCGACCAGACACTAAGAAATAGTGTCCCAATCAAAAGCCCTCTGAAGTTTTAAATGCTTTAAGTGCGGGGTGGGGCGAAAAACGTTCTAATTTTTGTACGGAGTTGGGCTGCTTTTTATGGGTTGTTTTCTAGCCGCATTGCTGTGTTGGCATCTTTAACGGTGATGTCTACATTTTTTTAAATGCGAATTTATTGAAAGCATAAAAATAAACAGGAGTACTCGAATAGCGGGTGCCTGACTAGGATATTCCCTGTACCTCGCTGATGGTTTGCTAATATAACTTGGTCAAAACTGAACCATTTTGGTCATGATTTATTCTCTAGATTGGTTCTGCATTCAAAAAAATATGCATTATTGAAAATAGTTTTTAGCGATTGCGTATAATTCGTGTTGGATAACTTAATTATTCTTCACACGAGAAACTAACTATTTTCTATAAGAATAAACCACTATTAGTCCTGAGAGAACATTATCCAACACTGTTTGTAATTTGCACTGGACGGTTCCATAGTTCCTTTGCAACACTTATTCTTGTCAAAATATTTTATGTACCGTGCCAATTCGTAATACCTATTAATATTAACAGTATAATGTTTTCAAAACCGAAAAAGAAACACAAAAAAGAGTCCATGGAGCGAATTGACCGCCCAGCCAATGTTTGTTCACAAAACGACGAAGAGATGCAACAGAGTACCGAAACTGTCAAGGAGCAGAAGAGAGCCAAGCACAAGGAGCACCACAAGAAACACGGTGGCAAGCATAAGAAGAAGCACAAGCATAAGCACACGAAAAGCGAAGAAAAGCCCCTGGAAGCAGCGGCCATCACAGACAAACAATGCGAACCCACAATACAGTAAGCTCTGCGAGAGCCCGTTATTGCTGCAAAGATCCTTGTAACTAAAATTTTTGTATACGTAATGTTTCCGACAGGAGTTCAATGTGGTGGAACGGCGACCAATCGCTGCCCTCGGTCTACAGCTTTGGCAGTGCAGAGCTTCACTTTAATCTGGGTGGCAATGGGCAAATGCGTGTTCTGCAACCAGCTAGGCAGGTTTCGACCTGTGTTGTTCCGGAATTGAAGAGCAGGCGTGCGAACAATGCTTCAGTTATTGCAGAAACCTCAACGAAGCCCAAGTCGCCGGCCAAGGATGTGGATTGGCAACAAGACCAGAACTTCAGACCCATTTCACCGATCAGGGAAAGTGCCATCGACTATTTGCCCACATCGGAGGACATCTGGCTTAGCTACGAGGCTTACAAACAGGGCGCAGAGCCAGCCTGGCCCATATGCTGCCCCCAAAATATACCAAGCCCCAGGACAGAGCTCATCGCCAGCCCGGCCAAACAGTTGCCAGCGAAGAGCACTCGGGCATGCCAGGAGGCAGACCTGGATCAGGTAGTCGCTTCGCTTGCTGACAGGCAGAAGAGCGGCGAGTTGAAAGAGGAGCCTGGCCAGCAGTCAGCGTGCTCCAAGATGCCCTATGTGGAATTGGATAGCCTGGACCTTAGCCTGGACGAGGAGCGCGGCCTGTTGGACTTCCTCAAGTCGAAGCGACTTCACACGCCGCTCAGCGACATCAAAGCCTTTGAAATGCTCCTCAGCATGGCCAGAAGGAAGGAAAACAGAAAGGCCCTGCACGAGCTGCTCAGGCCGAAACACTTTGTGCAGCTGAAGCCAGTTAAGGGGCTGCTTAAGGCGCCGGTAAAGCAAGCACAGGATGCGGCCTCCTTGCAACTGGAGGTAGTCAAGGAATCGACTGTGAAGGAAGCCACGCAGCAGAGAGCGGATGTGGCACCAGTTGTGGTCGTCAACAACGAGGTCCTGCAGCAGGCCATAGACTCGCTAATTATCATTGAACAGCCGCAGCTGCAGCAACAGCAGCTGGAGAAGAACAGGGATCAGCTGTTCATTCTGGAAGAAGCCAAGCAGTCAGTGAGTGAGAAGCAGATGCCAATCGCTCGAGCTGATCAGCCGTTGGTGATAAGCGTGGAAAAGCTGCCGCCGCTGGTTGCAGTGCCCAAGCCGCAGGAGGACGCCGTGCAGCAGTGGCTGCAGCAATTGGGCCAGGATCTATCCCGGGTGGTTCAAAGCAGACTGGACTCAATGCCGATTCTGGTTGATGAACACCTGCCCAATGCTATCGATTTTGAAGCACAGATCAGTCAAAGTGCCCAGATGCAGCTAAAGGCCAAGACTCCCACAGGCGGGGCGGAGCTGGCAGTTGCAGCGAGCCAATGGGAGAGCAGCTATAAGCGACGTTTGGATGGCTTCAAAAACGTCATCGAGCAGAACATGACCGAGTTTCGGGACCCGCTGGGCAAGCGCCTGCGCAGCAGGTGGGTTAATGAAATGGGCAAGAACAACTTGGACAGTTTAAAGCGCGAGCTGCTGATGCCCGCGCTGCCCTCACATATGGATCAGGGACTGCAGCAGATCCGCATCCTGCGGCCGCCCACCAAGCGGAAGGTCGAACGCGCCAAGCTGCAAATTGAGATGAAGCTGGTCAGAACGTACAGCACGATTCAGGCCAAGTGCAGCTTGGACATGAACAAGCTGGCCCTGGAGATGGACAATACGGTCTACAACAGCGACATTCAAGTGCTGCAGAAGCGCTACGAGGCCGCCCAGGTGGCTTGGATTTGGGCCAACGGCAGCATCCTGATCAGCAATGCGCGCAGCAAGGCCATCCTCACGGAAACCCAGAACGCGCTGTTGGCCAAAATGCATGGCGGCACTCGAACGGAGAGCCAGGTCCAGGACAACACTTTGCATTCGCAGATGATACACATCGCACAGTTTCCCTGGCACATCTACATCGAGGAGTTCAGCCAAACCTATGCGCTGAGCACTGAGACGGTTCAAGGCAGCTTCCGATACGCCTACTACGTGAACAAGAACTTGCCCGGCGTCGCGGCGAAGGTCTACGAGTCCGGTGCGATCCAGGTGTTCGCGATGACCACAGCCCAGGCCGACGGTATGCTGGAAAAGCTTTACCTGCTAACGGCCAACCATCGCAAGCCAAAGACAGCGATTCCGGCGAAGGCAAAGGCAGAAGGCAGCGGCAAATTCATACCACTGTATCCAACATAAACTATCGTTCATAATAACAATCTCAATTATGTATACAAGTATAAATATTAAATTCTTATATGGTGCTTAAAAGAGAACATCATACACAAATAATTTATTTATTTACTCTTCAAACGAGAGCTGAACGTGACTTATTAAAATATAAATTATTTGAAATTCTCAAATGGATAGGCATTATTTAATTATCTCTACCATATGCATATTTTGTAGCACGCTTTCGTATCTTAAATCGCAACATAATATTTGCTACCCAACAAACATTTCCGACAAGACTTCGGCTTTCTCTTTAAGCTCAAATGAAGAGTTTATCACTGAAGCGCTTTGTCCGCGAAGAGCGCGCTGAATGGAAAGCGCGCACAGAAAGCTCGCCTCTCGCTCGCTCAGAGAGCGCAAACTTTTGGCAGTTGGCTTGCGGGCCGCAGCGCTTTTTGGGTTAAAGTTGTGAGTGCTGGCCATAAAATATGCCGTACTCTGGCTTCAGAATTTGCCGAGCACAGGAATTTAATTCATAAGTTAAGTGGCGTGTCCTCGGCCGTATACAGCCAAGGTTAAGTGTGGCTCCATCCTACTGCAGCAGCAGCAGCAGCAACCGCAGCAGCAGCAGCAGCAGCATTGGCAGCAGCAAAACACGTCAGCAGCGACTCCTGAATCCCGAGTCCTGGCGCCCTCTCGCTCGTGCTAAAACGTGTGGGAGTTGCTCTGCGAGGGGTTTCCATTTCTGCCATATTTCTTGTAAGGTTTTGCTGCTTGAGCACGAAACCGCATCCCCCCAAAAGCACAGTCCTCCCATCCATCTAGTAAATGGCGGCGACTTTTTGTTGGTGCGCTTCAACAATTGCCTGAAAATATAAAACATGGCCATTGTCTGGTTTTGCTCGAACTTTGCTTTTTTGGCCATTGTCTTGAGCCTTAAAACGGTTTTGATTGAATCTTTTCTCTGTGTAAGCGCGACAAACAAATTAGGCAAATGACACCGTGGACAGTTTAAATCACAGCCGAAGCCGTGGCCAGCAACAACAACAACAACAACAACATAATCAGGCCTTGTCACGCCCGCCGCAAATGCAAATGCCGCCAACGGCTTAGCCGCCCCCCCCTGATTTGCATAAAGAAATAACCCAAAATGTAGCTGGGAAATTTTAAAAACCCTACTGACCTTTTGTATGCCATTCCAAATAGACGCATGCTCGCCAGCCCCCTGCGCCAATCTCTTTTATTTGCATGACACGTTTCCAGTCCACCACGCGGCCCAAAAAGGCAGCAAAAACACTCAACACCTAGCAATAAATAAAAAGCAATGCACCAAATATTGAAGTAATCAAAAATGCAAATGTCACTACGTGAATTGTAAAATATATTTGTTTTATGTGGGATATAGGGCGTTGCCTGGGACTCCTCCACCCAGGTGGGTGGGTGACTAGCAATAAATCTGCTTGCAATTTAAGAGCACATTAATTCTTCTTCTAACTGTTTATCGCAAAAAGTTAATTGCTTTCCCGTGCTCTCTATTAATCATATTCCATAATTTGTTTAGCCTAATTAGCGACCGGCAGACAAACAGACCACGACTCCTTAGCAGGGCCGATAAGCCGGACAAAGGTCGGAGTTCGCGCAGTTTGAGTGGGTCATTAGAAAAGGCTCAAAGAACAACAAATTTACAAGAAGGTCAATGATGGTACAACATAGTACATATATTTGTTAGGAGACCTGAATGGGAATACGTCTTTGAAAATTGAAGTTCAAAGCTGAATAATATTTTCCCATATATTCTAATATTAAGCCAGCTTAATATTAAAATTTAAATATAAATTATATTATAAAAATAAAGTAAAACTAATCACTTCAACAATCGAAACTAAAAACCTGCATTGCAGAATACAGTTAGGAACACGGTCAGTATAGAATTAAATAAAAAAGAATAGCCAATTAAAACTGCTATTTTTTTTGTTGATTTAAATGAATTTTCCGTGAGTCTTCAAAATAAACAATATTAAAATTTATAAAAAGTATTTCTAGCAAAACTAACATGGGTAACATCTAAGCATTATTAAAGCTTATTAAAGTTCAGTAAATTCAATTATGCAATGAATTCTCTTATATACCAAGTCAGGGACATGTCCTTTACAGCGTCATGCATTAGGGTTATTTGCTAATCAAAAATACTGGTTCCTTTTTATATATATTTTTAAGTTAACACCGATTTTCTTACCAGATAATTTTTAATTAGCCCTTCAATTGGTGTTTTTTTTCTATATATTTTTGAATTTCCACTTTTTTTCAGGAATAAACTGTTCCACGCGCAAAAACACTCTTTTCAGAGTAGATATTAACACGGTTCCGTGCTAAGTTAAACATTGAAACAAATGTCGCTGTCGTGATTTAACAATTTTCTCCAGTCAGCAAACAGAATGAACATACGTACATAAAGAAATACATGTATTTATGCACGTACTTGTACTTTTTGACTAGGCAACGTCCTGAGCCTGGGCCAACAGTTCTGTTAGTGGGCAAATTCAGCCGCCATTCGGAGTTTCGGTGTTGGGCGCGAGATTTTTTAATGCAAAATCCGTGTAGCGTTGCGAGCTGCTGCGGAGTAAGGCAGTCGCAGCTGCTCTTCCCGGCTAGCAGTGGCCATATACCGTTGCTTGTTTTTGCCATTAACAGCAATTACAAATGGCAAACAAGAACGCAAAAATGGGCGACCAGCGCGTTGCTGGGCAAGGGCAAACTTTTAATTATTTAGAGGAGAACGCGAAAGTCGCACAGTTTTTCACACATTTCTGGTTGCAGTCGCCGGATTTTGGGCGCACGGTGCGAGGGGTGAGGGGCATGGCCCTTGCCACCGAAAGGTAAATTCAATTACGCAGCTGCTGTCATTGTTGTTCGGTTTTGTAATTACAAACAACTTCACAAGTTGCAACTAATCAAATTACCAACAACGGAGCGAGCAGGCGACTCCTGCAGGAACAGCCCAAGCTAATTCATTGCCAGGCTGGAAAATCCTGCCACGGCATGCGCTGCGCTCGTGGGCGATAACATATGGCAAGGATTTTTGACTTTTTCAGCGCGTGTGCTTGCAAAAGGATTTTATCGTCTATCAGCAAGCGCGAACGCAAAAATGGCTTTTTAAATTGTGCATCAATGCATGAAATGCGCCATGAAAGCATTTTAGATAAATACGCGAAACTAACAAATAACCATGTGGAAAAGCCATTCGAAAGGATAAGACACCAGCTTTGTGTGTGCGTGTGTGTGTGTGGTTGAGTGTGTTTGAGTGCAAATGTGTATGCAGGGATATGCGCGCTTTGCAAATTTAGCAATTTCTTTTTGCATTTAGGCAGTTTAGTGAACAATCATTTGACAGCTTTTTATTCAACTTGAAATCAAGTCTAGCTTAAGTGAAAACCCTCCTACAGTAGTTGCAGGGCAGCTTGATAGGCGAAAGGAGCTGCTAAAGGAGCTGCCGCATACTTCGCAATCAGCGGTGCAGCGACTGGGGCAGCAGCGATCACTGGAGCAGAGGCGATGCCATTGTAGTTGCGGGCAAACACCTGGCTACTGGTGGCAGTCACATAGGGAGCCGGAGCAGCTACCACGGCAGCGGGAGCAGCAGCCACAACGGGAGCAGAATAAGCAAACTGGTTGCCAAGGAGAAGACCAGGCTTAGCGGCGGCGCAGGCAATGATGGCGAGGATAACAACGGCCTGTGGGTAAAAACAAATTAGGATGCGAGCCAGGCAAACATTTAAAAAACTTATTAACTTAGGAATTTGAACATTTTGGTTATGGTTTAGTTCCTTGTGGTTAATGTATGTTTGCAGCTAAAAATTTCATGTGTTTGCTGACATTTAATAGTTTTGGCTGAGGTATTTATACCGAAAGAGGACTACAAAGTTGACCTTAAGTCCGCATTTTTAAATTTTGTGGGCGCTACGACGTGTTATACATTAAATAGCGGTAAATACCATAAAGAGACCTACGAAGTGATAGCGGCTACAAAATGTTAACTGTTCACTGAGTTAACAAACTGCCGACGCATTTCAATGAACTACACGACTCACAATCGGATTGAGACTATTTCGGGGTATAAATAAGCGCTGCCAACTGCAGTTGGACATCACAAAGTTTGCAGCTAACCCAGCAACTCCAAGCAACTCAACCCACAAATCCTCAACATGTTCAAATACGTAAGATTCAGAAGGAAGTCTCCTGTGAGCCACATCTCCAACTTAACTGTCTCTATTTACAGGCCGTTGTTATCTTCGCCATCATCGCCTGTGCCGCTGCCAAGCCTGGTCTTCTCCTTAGCAACCAGTTGGCCTACAGTGCTCCCGCTGCAGTAGTTGCAGCTCCGGCTCCGTATGTGACTGCCACCAGTAGCCAGGTGTTTGCCCGCAACTACAATGGCATCGCCACTGCTCCAGTGATCGCTGCTGCCCCAGTTGCTGCTCCAGTCATTGCCAAGTATGCTGCTGCTCCATTGGCGGCTGCTGCTCCTCTGGCCTACAGCTCTCCTCTGGCCTACAGCTCTCCTCTGGCCTACAGCTCTCCTCTGGCCTACAGCTCTCCTCTGGCCTACAACTCGCCTCTGGCCTACAGCTCGCCTCTGGCCTACAGCTCGCCTTTGACTTACGCCGCCGCCGCTGCTCCCGTTCTTTTCTAAGAAGTATCCAATTGACTGCAAATAAAAGTTTACCTACTTTAAAACTAAGTCTCTGTTATTATTATTATTATTGTCATCTGAACTACAGTTGCGCACCTTCAATTTATTTGGGATTGCAATCACGTACGCAGGGCAAAAATGATTTTGTACATCTGCGCATGCAAAAGTGTATAAACAGTTGTGTCCAACATTTGTAATTATGCATTTGTGTCAAGGTCTTGAGGGCGCTTCCAGCAAGGTCGCCTCAGTTTAATGAACCCCAAGCGATTTGTTAATCGTGAGTCATAGGCACACACGATCAAATGTACACAATAACGCCTAAAACAATTGCTTAATGATTAATTCAGATTTTTTGTTTGATTAAATTTATTTTTTTATTAGTATCCGAATTTGCAACGAAAATATGTTTACGATTTTGCATCGTCCAGTTGCGTTTTTAAGAGATTGAAGACTAAGAGTACAGAAAAGCCAACAAGCATTCGCTCATAGTCAATTACCCAGGTATTATTAATAGATTCATTTTTAAATAAAGAATTTCACTTAATTGTTAAATACTTAATGTGCCACAATTCGTAAAGACGTTCAATATACAGAGAACTTTTTTGGAGTAATCGTCCAATATGTAAAATATTTATTTATATCACAATTAGCTCTGTTTACTTTGGCTGACATTGAACTTGTAAAATACCATTTAAAGATTTGGGACGCTCTTTTTACAACAACCAAGACTGCTTGACTAGGAGATACCTTGTACCCAGTTTCAAATAGGCATCCCTACGTCTACATACAAAATAACAAACAAGTTGTAAGCTGCATACTTTCGGTAGTGACTGTTCTTCCTTTGCGCTGAGCCCCACACTATGACAAATTTATTTTTGAATAACTTTTGTTTATTAGTATCCGATCGTAATAAAATGTTTATAATATTAAAGGTTTGCTATGATGTACCTCTTTTGTTGCATTCTTTGTGTTTAAAATTTGAAAGGTTCTTGAGTTCGTTTGTTTTACGAAAACCTTCGTAATAAATTTTGGGTCTCTAGCTCTAATAATCGGTTTGTCTCGATCTAGAATCTCGTCGTCCTGATCTAGAATATATGTTCGAGTGCCAGAAATAGTTCTTTATACCATGTAAATAAATTTGTATAAAATCATTACAACAATTTTAAAAAACTTTTTTTTTTTAATAATTTTATGTGTGCAGGGTATTACAAGTGGAGTACAAAGTTGACCTAAGTTTGCATTTTTAAATTTGTGGGCGCCGCGACATGTTGTACATTAAACAGTGGTAAATACCACTGCGAAGTGATAACGGCTACAAAATGTTAACTGTTAACTGTGGTAACAAACTGCCGACGCATTTCAATGAACTACACGACTCACAATCGGATTGAGACTATTTCGGGGTATAAATACGCGCTGCCAACTGCAGTTGGACATCACAAAGTTTGCAGCTAACCCAGCAACTCCAAGCAACTCAACCCACAAATCCTCAACATGTTCAAATACGTAAGATTCAGAAGGAAGTCTCCTGTGAGCCACATCTCCAACTTAACTGTCTCTATTTACAGGCCGTTGTTATCTTCGCCATCATCGCCTGTGCCGCTGCCAAGCCTGGTCTTCTCCTTGGCAACCAGTTGGCCTACAGTGCTCCCGCTGCAGTAGTTGCAGCTCCGGCTCCGTATGTGACTGCCACCAGTAGCCAGGTGTTTGCCCGCAACTACAATGGCATCGCCACTGCTCCAGTGATCGCTGCTGCCCCAGTTGCTGCTCCTGTGATCGGCAAGTACGCAGCCGCTCCAGTCTTCTCCAACTATGCCGCTCCTTTGGCAGCTGCGCCATTCGCCGCTTCCCTGGCCTACAACTCCCCTCTGAGCTATGCTGCTGCGGCTGCGCCCATATTGTTTTAAGAAATTCAACTGTGATCGTCAAAGAGACAATAAAACGAACGAGTAAAGAAATAATTTAACGCAACAAGTTCAGTTTTACTTTTCGAAATTCAGCTTTTTATAAGAACAAGCATCAAAATAGTGAGTTATATTCAAACATTACAGTCTAAAGTTACCAAAAAAAAAGGTGATCCCTATAATAATTACGTAGGAATCAAGCATATAGCATATTCCGCTAAGCGATATGCATAGTATAATAGATTATGTAAGGCAGAGTCATAACATAATGTCAAATATCCAACCAAAATGAGCTAAATACGGTCTTGCTAGAGAAATAGCTAAATATTTTCTGTCGTCTGCCCGAAAAGTTGTGCAGAAAAGGATTCCAGCCAACACTGATAATTAAGGAGAAGAAAATAAATACTAAAAGTTCTTTTTTAAGTGGGCCTTTTAAGCTGCCAGAAAAACTCCAGTAACTTTTATTTTTGTTTAAGGCTTGGCGAAAATGAAAACTGTTATTTATTATTTTTTGGTTAAAACATAAATTTACATTTCTATATTAAAATCTTTGTGATTGGCCCTTTAGTTTGGGAGCTTTAACAGTAATAAGTTTGGTATGTGCTCTGGCTGATTTAAGCTGTGAGCTATTGTGTGTATCCCAGCCATGTTGAGTTGCCATTATAAAAGTGCAAAATTTTTTTAGTTCCTTGAACAAATTTTTAAAAAAATGTACATACAAATTTACGTTTAAATATAAATAAAAATTGTCTATGGCTTACTCTTAAATCTTACAGACTTCAGAGCTCTTTTATGGCTAAAAAAATAAAATGAATTATTAATTAATTATTAAAAACATTTTTGACAAAAAAAATAAATGTTTAAAATCAAGTATGTTAATAAAAATTTGTGCACTGCCTATGTGAGTTTCTACCCAATATTTTAAAATCAACGCTAATGTTTGTTATCACAGGTTTCAATTTTTATTTTCAATCAAAACGTGATATTACAAAAGAACGGGAGCAGCGGCGGCCGCGTAAGTCAAAGGCGAGCTGTAGGCCAGAGGCGAGTTGTAGGCCAGAGGAGAGCTGTAGGCCAGAGGCGAGTTGTAGGCCAGAGGAGAGCTGTAGGCCAGAGGAGAGCTGTAGGCCAGAGGAGCAGCAGCCGCCAATGGAGCAGCAGCATACTTGGCAATGACTGGAGCAGCAACTGGGGCAGCAGCGATCACTGGAGCAGTGGCGATGCCATTGTAGTTGCGGGCAAACACCTGGCTACTGGTGGCAGTCACATACGGAGCCGGAGCTGCAACTACTGCAGCGGGAGCACTGTAGGCCAACTGGTTGCCAAGGAGAAGACCAGGCTTGGCAGCGGCACAGGCGATGATGGCGAAGATAACAACGGCCTGTAAATAGAGACAGTTAAGTTGGAGATGTGGCTCACAGGAGACTTCCTTCTGAATCTTACGTATTTGAACATGTTGAGGATTTGTGGGTTGAGTTGCTTGGAGTTGCTGGGTTAGCTGCAAACTTTGTGATGTCCAACTGCAGTTGGCAGCGCGTATTTATACCCCGAAATAGTCTCAATCCGATTGTGAGTCGTGTAGTTCATTGAAATGCGTCGGCAGTTTGTTACCACAGTTAACAGTTAACATTTTGTAGCCGTTATCACTTCGCAGGTCTCTTATGGTATTTACCACTGTTTAATGTATAACACGTCGTAGCGCCCACAAATTTAAAAATGCAAACTTATGGTCAACTTTGTACTCCACTTATAATACCCTGCACACATTAATTTAAAAAAAAAATGTTTTTATTGTTGTAATGATTTTATACAAATTTATTTACATGGTATAAAGAACTATTTCTGGCACTCGAACATATATTCTAGATCAGGACGACGAGATTCTAGATCGAGACAAACCGATTATTAGAGCTAGAGACCCAAAATTTATTACGAAGGTTTTCGTAAAACAAACGAACTCAAGAACCTTTCAAATTTTAAACACAAAGAATGCAACAAAAGAGGTACATCATAGCAAACCTTTAATATTATAAACATTTTATTACGATCGGATACTAATAAACAAAAGTTATTCAAAAATAAATTTGTCATAGTGTGGGGCTCAGCGCAAAGGAAGAACAGTCACTACCGAAAGTATGCAGCTTACAACTTGTTTGTTATTTTGTATGTAGACGTAGGGATGCCTATTTGAAACTGGGTACAAGGTATCTCCTAGTCAAGCAGTCTTGGTTGTTGTAAAAAGAGCGTCCCAAATCTTTAAATGGTATTTTACAAGTTCAATGTCAGCCAAAGTAAACAGAGCTAATTGTGATATAAATAAATATTTTACATATTGGACGATTACGCCAAAAAAGTTCTTGCCGCCTGTATATTGAACGTCTTTACGAATTGTGGCACATTAAGTATTTAACAATTAAGTGAAATTCTTTATTTAAAAATGAATCTATTAATAATACCTGGGTAATTGACTATGAGCGAATGCTTGTTGGCTTTTCTGTACTCTTAGTCTTCAATCTCTTAAAAACGCAACTGGACGATGCAAAATCGTAAACATATTTTCGTTGCAAATTCGGATACTAATAAAAAAATAAATTTAATCAAACAAAAAATCTGAATTAATCATTAAGCAATTGTTTTAGGCGTTATTGTGTACATTTGATCGTGTGTGCCTATGACTCACGATTAACAAATCGCTTGGGGTTCATTAAACTGAGGCGACCTTGCTGGAAGCGCCCTCAAGACCTTGACACAAATGCATAATTACAAATGTTGGACACAACTGTTTATACACTTTTGCATGCGCAGATGTACAAAATCATTTTTGCCCTGCGTACGTGATTGCAATCCCAAATAAATTGAAGGTGCGCAACTGTAGTTCAGATGACAATAATAATAATAATAACAGAGACTTAGTTTTAAAGTAGGTAAACTTTTATTTGCAGTCAATTGGATACTTCTTAGAAAAGAACGGGAGCAGCGGCGGCGGCGTAAGTCAAAGGCGAGCTGTAGGCCAGAGGCGAGCTGTAGGCCAGAGGCGAGTTGTAGGCCAGAGGAGAGCTGTAGGCCAGAGGAGAGCTGTAGGCCAGAGGAGAGCTGTAGGCCAGAGGAGCAGCAGCCGCCAATGGAGCAGCAGCATACTTGGCAATGACTGGAGCAGCAACTGGGGCAGCAGCGATCACTGGAGCAGTGGCGATGCCATTGTAGTTGCGGGCAAACACCTGGCTACTGGTGGCAGTCACATACGGAGCCGGAGCTGCAACTACTGCAGCGGGAGCACTGTAGGCCAACTGGTTGCTAAGGAGAAGACCAGGCTTGGCAGCGGCACAGGCGATGATGGCGAAGATAACAACGGCCTGTAAATAGAGACAGTTAAGTTGGAGATGTGGCTCACAGGAGACTTCCTTCTGAATCTTACGTATTTGAACATGTTGAGGATTTGTGGGTTGAGTTGCTTGGAGTTGCTGGGTTAGCTGCAAACTTTGTGATGTCCAACTGCAGTTGGCAGCGCTTATTTATACCCGAAATAGTCTCAATCCGATTGTGAGTCGTGTAGTTCATTGAAATGCGTCGGCAGTTTGTTAACACAGTGAACAGTTAACATTTTGTAGCCGTTATCACTTCGCAGGGGTCTTTATGGTATTTACCGCTATTTAATGTATAACACGTCGCGGCGCCCTCAAAATTGCGGACTTAAGGTCAACTTTGTAGTCCTCTTTCGGTATAAATACCTCAGCCAAAACTATTAAATGTCATCAAACAAGTTAAAGTTTTCGAGCTGCCAGCAACACGTTCCAACAGGTCTAAGCCATAACCAAAATGTTCAAATTCGTAAGTTGTTAAGTTTTTTAAATGTTTGCCTGGCTCGCATCCTTATTTGTTTTTACCCACAGGCCGTTGTTATCCTCGCCATCATTGCCTGCGCCGCCGCTAAGCCTGGTCTTCTCCTTGGCAACCAGTTTGCTTATTCTGCTCCCGTTGTGGCTGCTGCTCCCGCTGCAGTGGTAGCTGCTCCGGCTCCGTATGTGACTGCCACCAGTAGCCAGGTGTTTGCCCGCAACTACAATGGCATCGCCACTGCTCCAGTGATCGCTGCTGCGCCAGTCGCTGCCCCAGTGATTGCCAGGTACGCCGCAGCTCCCTTAGCTCCAGTTGCTGCTCCAGTCATCGCCAAGTATTCTGCTGCTCCATTGGCGGCGCCTTTCGCCTACGCTGCCCACCCACTGGGCGCTTCTGTTCTGTTTTAAGAACTTTCGAACCAACTGAAATAAAATCAAATGTTTGTCTTAATCCAAGCTTTACCTATGTCTGACAAGGGCTCGGCAACGACTACGATCGTTGGCTAATTGAAGTGCAAGTCACGTAGACCGCGGACAAATTATTGTCCAAACCGTCAGCGGCTGTTTTCATTGTTGACGGTGGCTCGACGCGTGACATTAAGGTGTCCAAAGCCAACTTTGAATTTGTTTTGGTAAAAACTTTTATTTATGTCAAGGTCAGAGGGAAATGTGCGGTATTAACTGTGGGGCAAAGTGTACGTTTAATTATTCAATTAATATATACGAACAACAGCTTTAATATTCAGGCAATTTTAGCTCTAGTTTGAAATAAATAATGAATGAAGTTTTGAGGAAAACTGATTTTAAATTCTTTATTGAAAAACATTTCGCCCTAAAAAATTGGGTAATTATTACTATTTTATAATAGTATTATGTGGTTAAGTGTGGTAAAGCTTACCATATAGTATGGTAGCTTTGAAACCGTATGCAAGAATGCAGGAGAATTCGCGGGATCCCATCCCCGGCTAGTGTAATTAAAGTTAGTTTAATAGCTGACAACTATTAATAAAAATACATAGTACATAAATATAAGAATGATGTATATTGTTTTGTAAATGCATAGGTCTTTTTTAATATAATTATTCAAGTACTTATTTAAATTTGTTTAATAGGATCACAGTGTTCTTCTTTAAATGAAAAGTGGTGCTGGTGCGGCAGCGTAGCTCAGCGGCGCGTTGTAGGCGAACGGCGCGGCCAAAGGAGCAGCTGCGTATCTAGTTAGGAGTGGAGCTGCCAAAGGAGCCGCTGCGTATTTTGCAACGACAGGCGCGGCCAGAGGATGAGCAAAGGCAGGAGCTGCAAGCGGAGCAGCAACTGGTGCAACAGCTCTGATGACAGGAGCGGCAAATGGAGCGGCTGCAATCAAGGGCGCCGCAGCGATGCCATTAAAGTTTCTGGCCACCACCTGGCTGCTTGTTGCGGTAATCACAGGCGCTGGTGCAGCAATGATGGCGGCTGGAGCAGCCAGCGGTGTGTGGAGCAGTCCTGGCTTGCCGGCAGCGCAGGCAATCAGAGCGCAGAGGACAACAACGGTCTGAGCGGAAAGGGAGATGTGAGCAACAGGAGCAGGGCGCAATAAAAAATAGGCGACTACTTACGTATTTGAACATGTTGACGGATTTCTGATTGGTTTCGGAGCTGCCACTTGAGAAGCGAAACTGTGTTTGATGACATGTCTTCGTTTTCGATTTATTTTTATAGCAAATCAAAGCGAACGTGACGGAGTCGCCATAGAAAATGAAAACGGCAATCGACACAGGGAAAAAGGGAAAAATTAGCATGCAGAGCGCGCCGACAAAGCAAACCGAAGCAGACAAAACAAACCGTTTGGGCTAACGGTAACTGTAATAAGTGCGTTGATTAATTATTGCTGGGAATTTTTTTAAGCATTAATTTTTAAATTGATAAGCCCTCAAAACTTCACATTTTGTACTGTTGATGTTATTCCAAATGGAAATATCATATTATATATTATTATATATTATTGAATATTATATAAATTCCTTTTTTTTTATTTAAATAGAGAATTAACAGAGAAGACAGAAGGCACTCTGCATTAATTTTAAGGTAGAATTAACATTTTATTTATATTTCACTTAAATTTGTACAATACATGAATTTGTAATTAAAGAATAAGTTATTTATAAGCCGTGAACAGAAATTTATTCTAAGTATTCAAATAAACAATTTCTTTTTATCTGCGACTTAATGCTTTAAGTCCTTCTTTCTCTGTTAGTTACACTGTCTCTTACCAGCTTTTCCTCCCTCTCCCTTCCTCCCTCTCTCACCTTATTTTTCTATCAGATTTATTCTGTTTATCTTCTAACTAAACTTATATGAATGTGTTATTTTCTATATAATGTCAATTAAAGTTGTGTTTTATTAGGCATTGCACTTTAGTTATTGTAAAATTTTCACAGAATCTTTCGTGTACTTTTTGCACAAATTATTTATAGTATTTGGCCAAAAGTTCGCTCAACCTTAAAGTACTTATAGTATATCTCGAATTGCATCAGCCTTGACCTAAAAATAAGGATAAAACAAAAATGAAATAATTTTTGTGTCAACAGAAAATGTGTTCGATGTGTGCGCGTTTGCTTGTGTATTTGCGTGTGTGTATGTGTGTGTGTGTGTGTTTGTGTTTGCTGACCCTAACAGTGGTCGGGTGTGAGCAATAATTTCTAGTTCGCTTTGGCCGTTGTACGTGCTAAAAATGTTTAATTGGTCGATTTCTCTGAACTGAACCGAATTGAACTGAACGGGACTCCCATCAGGTCAGGTCACTGCCTGGAGCGGAAGGGATTGTGTTTGTGTGAGTGTGTGTGGCATTTAGTTGAAATATTGCTTTCACAAGTTGGTAACATCGATTTAAAATATGGCAGAGAATCCGATACAATTGTAAAGGCAAAACAGAATTCATAAATATCTGCTATAATCAGAAATGTAAATCGATAAAGAGAGAAAAGTAAAAAGAATTGTTTATATTGGACTGTAATTTTATTAATGTGCCAATTTATTAAATCTAAAATTATTTATAAGCAACGTATTAATATTTAAAGTTTTGTATCAGTTTCCTTTTGGAGCTCATCAACTTGAGACCTCTTGGTAGGCTTACATTTTGTTAATTTTAATTTTCTTGGGTCTGCGCGAAGGCCTTTCCATATTTTCAGATCAAATTATTATTGTGATTGACTCATCGATAGTAAGATAATCAAACGATAATCATTTTGTGCATTTCTTAATCAAGCAATTGCTAAAAATTTCATTTCATGCACTTTGATTTTCATACAAATTTTGTATAATTAGCTACGGCAATCGAATTTGGCTGCCCTTCGGGTTTTGTCAGCAGCACTGAGACCCTCAAAGACATGGCTGGAGCCACGAGCCACTCAACTACCAATTATAATGCCGCCGCTTATAATGGCCAACGTGCCCACGCAGGGCGCATTTTAAGTAGCCACGGCGACGCGTCGGCTTCGTGGGTATAAATATGCGTTGCATGGCCTCAGTTTGACATCAGTTTGCAATTCGCTTTCGAACAACCACAACCAGTCAGACAGCAAATCCATCAGCCCAACAAATCAATTCAAGATGTTCAAATACGTTAGTAGCCTTTGGCAATTGATACCTGGCCTGGCCGTTGACCAACTAATCCTTGTCTAATTTTTTGCAGGCCGTTGTCATCTGCGCTCTGATTGCCTGCGTTGCCGGCAAGCCAGGACTGCTGCATGCACCGTTGGTGGCTCCTGCTGCCGTCTTTGCCGCACCCGCTCCGGTGGTGACCGCTGCCAGTAGCCAAGTGGTGGCCAGGACATTCAATGGCATCGCTGCGGCTCCCGTAATTGCAGCTGCTCCGGTTGCGCCAATTGCACCACTTGCTGCCCCAGTCTTCAGACCAGTTGCTGCACCGCTAGCTGCACCAGTTTACAGGCATGTGGCACCAGTTGCGGCACCTTTGGCCACCCCATTCGCTGCTCAAGTGGCAGCTCCGTTCGCTGCACCCATCGTCAGAGCTGCGGCACCCGTTGCAGCTCCATTGGCGGCTCCGTTTGCGGCGCCCTTTGCCTATCCCTATGCGGCACCTGCCTTCGCCAGGTACACGGCCCCATTGGCTTATGGACCAGCTCCGCTGAGCTATGCCGCAGCTCCCGCATTGTGGTAAGAGCCACAGTCCGACATGGATTAACAGCGTGTGTGCTCAATGACTGATAGCCTTTAATAAAAATCGTTCAACAAAAAAATATAAATCTTACAAAAAGTAAAAGATTCTTCCATTGTTTGTCTAGACCGCAGTACTGGTCATTTTTATAAGCCTGAAAGTTTTCTTAGAGAGTTTGCAGCAGTGGCAACTCAATCAAGTTAAGCAATTTGTAGAATGTTGCAATTATTCAGAGACTTATATTGATTATATACATATGTCCTGAGGTGCGAAATATACTAGCAAAAAATACGAGCATCATCCAGGAAAATAAAATATTACTAAATATTTTAAAGGTGTTAGCTAACTAGACCAAAATTTGGCAGCCAGATATAGATGAACTGATGAAAGAGCATTCAAACGTCTACAAAACAATTGACCGCATTTTTATTAGCTTTAAATGATTTTTTTTGGAACCATTTTCAAGGTGCTTTAGCGGTGAGAGGGGCACGGAGTGGGAGGCAATCGTTTGTGGCGCATCGGTTATATTCAGGTCATTTGTGTTTCATTGTCCGGCGTCTTTCACTTGCGTCCACCTAAAACAAATTATGGCACATGTGCCTGGCCCTGTGCCAGTGTGTGGGTCAGTTCCTGCACGGAACCGGACTGCACTGCAAGCCGGAGTTCAGGTTCAGGTCGTTTCTCATGCGCTTTTCATCCATATTTGCCATTCATTTGGCTTTGGCAAACAATGGCAAGGGAAGCACCTCGCCTGCCTCCACAAAACGACCAATAAATGTCCAAATAATCTTATTTGATTTTTTGTTTTCTCGTACGTGCGCTGGAAAATTTAATCTTAAAGTTCAGGTCCCCACTAGGTCTGGGGGTGAAAGCTAACGGCAAACCGAGTCAAGCAGCAATGCAAAGTGGAAAGCGAAAACTTAAACAGCAAAGATAAGCGGCAAACACTTGGCAACCTTCCGCCCCCGCCCCCGGTACGCCATGCTCTGCCCAAGCAATTGGCTCTGCCCTCCCACTCGCAGTTGATTTTCAACAGCAGCGCAAACGCAGCAAAGTTTATCCTCAATTAAACTTTTTGTTGTTGCGTAAAATTGCGCCAGAGTTCAGTTTGTCTGCGTAGGGGTGTGCACGCATATGTGTGTGATAGGCCATACGTCAGCCCCACACACATATCTTTCTATCCTATTTTACCCCAGCCCATCCCATCCCATCCCATTCCAGCTTCATCTTCATTTGTTGGCTTAACTTTTAACTCCACTTGCCTTAATTTTCGCTCTCTTTATTGTTGTTTTTGTTGCGCTCGGCACATTTTTGGTAATTTCCGCCTTTGGCAAGTACCGACACAAAAATCCCATGAACTTCACTGCGCCCCTCTGACAATCCACTTGCCCACCCCAACTTGTGTGTTTGTGGGCCTTTTTGTTGCCATAGAACATTTCATTAGCTTTCTTCACATGCGTTTTAATTTGTTGCATCATTGCGTTGTCGAGTTTTTCCTTTTGTTAATTGATTTCACATCAAGTTCTTGTGCAAACTTTTAATGCACATTTACGTCTAATTAGAAAAAACTTTGAAAGGGCTCGAATTTTTGGGCGGCGATGCGAATCAAAGCTGAAATTCATGGAACGTTACTTCTATTTAAGGCTTCTTTATGTTTAATGCCTTTTTTAATGGAAACTAGAACATTTTTTCGCTAAATACTTTTTAATAAATACTCAGAAAATAATTTATTTTTATTTAAGAAGTTCTTTATTTGCAAATTTGAAATGCAGATTTTCCAATTAGATTTTAAAATAACTTATGTTTCCAGCTTATAGTAATAACAAAGTACAACCACATATTTTCCATAGGCTTTCAGTTTTGGACTTTAACGCCAAGCCGATTGATTTCAACGTAAATAAATGACACAAATTTTTACTATTTTCTTCAGCCACTATAAAAAGCCACTATAGCCACTATACAAATATCTGAGCTCTTTGGTATTGATTTTGTGAACTGAATAAATTTGTTTTAGTTTTTCGAAAACACTGAGGCTTAGATTATAAGACAGCCAACTAAAAATGTGCATACTGAACAGAAAATTGACGCAAAGCTCGAAATTTGGAAGACAGGCGAACGGCAACTATGACGGCTTCGTTGCGGTTGTTGAACAGCTTCCCCGCTCGATTTGGGGAGTTGTTGTTAGAATTGGCGATGTTCGGAAGTGTGACTCAGTGCTTACTGCCTTTCAGCTACAACACCGCGAAAATCCAGCAGCCTTTTGGCTTTTGATATGACGACAATAAGCCTTGCACGGCGCTTGGTACGCCGGCTACGTGATTTGTTTGCCAGAGCAATTTACATGCCCGGGTATGGAGATGCCAAAATCGTTCAAATGTGTGTGTGCGTGTGTGTTGTTTTTGGTATTGGCTGTGTGTGCGTGTGTGGAAGTTGCTACCACTTTGACATTTGGCACCCGCAGCCAAGGATTTCATACCGAGAAAAAGGGAAAAATGGGATGCGTGGAAAGCGAAACGCCAACAATTGAATGCGAAAACAAAAACCGCATTGCTCCACAAAATGTCAATCGACGACAACGACGAGAACGCACAAAGCGCAATTTCAATTCCGACCGCCAGGTGGCGCTGCAGAACTTAATCACCTAATGCAAAGCGACGCGCGTTAAGCGTCTAAATAATGAGCAGCCGTCGAACGGAAAATGGCAAACGCTCTGCCAATTTGCATAGCCAGCTAAATGCAATTGACATGGCACAGACGCCGTCGGGGGGCGATTGGGCGGGCAACAGAGCTGCAGGACAGCTTAACAATCAGCCAGGGCGGATGCGTACATGTAAATTAAGGGGAAAAAAAACGACACGCTTTATTTAAATGAAACAAAAAGCATTGAGCATGTCTGCATCGCTGGCTGTCAATTGGCATAAGCTGGGAATTTGCACGCTAAGCCCTTTCATTGGGGGTATTGAATTTGCCATAGCATATTACGCATACGCCGCATGTGTCAAAGGTGCCAAGAAATGCCAACTGCATTTGCGAATCTCTCAGAAAATTCTTCATTCACAGCCGAAACCAATCCCCACATTTGCCACGACGCAGCGTTTTGCCAGGACAAGCGCCTCTCGCAAGCGGCGGGAAAAAAAAGAGAAAGTTTTTGTCGAAGTTTGTTTTGCTTGGGCTGCCAGGCTCTGGGGCTGAAGGGTTGCCAGCCACATGTGTGTGTTTGAGTGTGGAGTGTGCACGTGTGGGTGTGCCGCTTATTTGCTGACACAGCTCCGATCCGCATTTAGTTACGAAAGCGAAAAATAATTAATTAAGAAGTGCAAATCATAGCAAAATTATGCGGGCTGTCAAATTAAAACTAAAAGTAAACGCCAGCAACAGACGCCCGGAAATAACCAGACATCGCTTAAAGATACACAAAAAGCTTGAAGCACACACACGCCAGCTTTTAAAATATGGCAGAACATTTCAAACTTACGCCAGGAAATTGCCAGAATTTTAATTTATCTCCCGACACGGCAATTAGCACTTCCTGAATGTACGAGCATGTGTACTTAGAGGGAATTTTAAGTTGAATGTGCCAATAATATTCACTTAACTTCTGATATAGAACAAATAAATGAATATATTTATATATTTGTAAATTTTACAATGAAACACATATCGTTCACACATAAAATCAAATGCTCTTAACATTTAAAGAATCGGATTTAAATGAATATTTGCCAATTTAGAAAAATTTAGAAATATGCTCAACTTTTTGTTAGTGGTATAGAAAAATATACTTTCTAAATGTAAAATTATTCACTATTAAAAAAAAAACAATAAATTCTATAAATATGAATAAATAAATATAAATAGTTAACATGATAAAATAAACAAACTTATAAATTTATTCCAAAATATCTAATTCGACCTATTTATTGTGTGCTAGACCGTTTCTCGTATATTGACCTGTCGTTCAGTCACAATAAAAGCTGTCTAATCTCAGCCAATTAGCGATCTACTCAATGTCACAACCGATACCAAGTACAATTAGCTTTACAGCCCGCCGGAGTTGCCCTGTTGCCTACTTTTTGACATTTCTGAACTTCTAACCAAACAATTTACGGTCTGACGACATACGCTGGGCCGAAACGGTTTGAAAACTCTGCCGTGTGCAATTGTAAGTGCCAAGGCTATTTGAAAGCTTCAACTTGAGCTGAGTTCAACTCCTTGAGAGCTTGGGCTAGGCTTGGATTCGCCTGCGTCTCGTGCTGCGTGCTCTGGCCGTCGACAAGCGAAACTCAAAACACCAGAGGGCTTTATATAAGCACAACTTGCCGTCGCTCTATCTGTCTGTGTATTTAAACTTTTGTAATAATCTACAGCAAATGCGCAGCGTCAGCGTCTTTACCTGGACCGACTCAACAACAAGGAAAGTTCGGGGGCGCCATTTTGCTTTTACTATTTGTTTTGCGACTTCTGTTGACGTTGTCTCCAGTCTTTCAGCTTTCAGCCCACTGGCCCTCCCCCTTTCAACGCCGCACGCCGCCAACGGCACACAAACTTTACCTTAGCCCAAATTTCATTTATAAACATTCCAAGAGAGGGACTGCAAATTGAGTGTTTAATTGCAATGAAGTTGCAGTTGGATGTCGGGGCCAACATATGCAGCGAAGCATCGCCAACATCCTGCAGCCAGCAGCGGAGAGTAGCTGTCAGAGCAGATGGTAGCTGCTTGAACTTGGAAGTGTTATGTACTTAGGAGCCTTGAACTGCAGAGTGCCTCGTGGTTTTCGTCCGAATTAGCCTACAGTGAGCAATTTGTGATTGGATATTTTGATTTTTATTTGTGTAAGCCTAAATATATATATGTGGAAATATATTTCTGAAACCAGGTGATATTTTTTCTTTTTTATATAGTCAAATACATCATTTAATTTTCTTTTTTAAGCTATAAAATAAAATACCTTTCAAATTATATTGTACATTTTGTAAGGAGTTCAGAATTTTTATTTTTAATTTTTTTATTTGAACAGCAAAGTTTGAAATATTTTAGTATACAACATATGGTTTAGATAATACGAAAATACTTAAATCTCGAATTTAAGTAGAGGTACAGCCTCTTCGAAGAGATTTAAACACTTGCCTTTAAAAGCAAATGTCACGAGATTGTCAAATGTATTTTGGTAATGGTAAGGCGACAGTCGAGTTGAACTCTCGAGCTCTCTGTCACCTCGCGGAGCTGGCCTGTGATCTCGGAAGCTGCTTAGTGCCATGTCTTTGATTGTCAGCCACTCATAGACTTGGTCTGAGCCAATCATTTCACTTACGTTTTTATGCCGCAGAGCGTCAAAAGTAATTTGCATTTAGCAAATATTTGCTGGCAACCAAGCCGCCATCCTGGGCCTCCATTACGGGACTCCAGCCAGAGCCCAACATCAAAGCCTCGTGCTGCCATGCGTGTCAAAGGCGTTGGCATAGCTTTAAGTGTAACTCGCTTACTGTTACGCCTGTCAGTCTTTTGCAATTTTCAGCATTTGTCAAAAAACCCAGCCAACAATTTTCTTCCTTTTTTTTTGTACTTTTTGCTGGCTGGCGCCCTCTGGCGGTCGTTGTGCTGCCTCGACCAGAACGTCACTTGACGACGCCACGTCCCGTCCCGTCCCGTTCCGTTCCGACGTGGCTAAAATGAGCTTCAACGCGGGTGTTGCGTTGCTCGCGGCATCGGCGACGGTCTGAGCTAATTTTTTGATGGATTTACTTGCTCTTTTTCGCTTAACGTGTATTTTGTTGTGGTTTTATTTGGCTGGGAACTCACATTTTTCTGCGCTTTTAACTTCTAAAGGTGTCAGTATGTGGCTCGAAGCTGTCTTTGCTGATACGCGTATCTTATGCTATAAATGAGCCCATTATTTGCCGAGTTCTAAACAACTTAAGGTGCAACTTTCTCACCTGGCCAACAACAACAACAGCTGCAGCTGCAACTGTTGTTCGAGTTATTGTTTGGTGTTGTAAGCCTTCAGTGGAAACTTTTGTGTGCGATTTTTAAGCCATCAATGGGGCAGCTACGGCTGCAGTTCCACCTAACCTAACAAAGTGCAAAGCTTTGCCATTTGTTGTTGCCGTTTGTTTGCATTGAATTTTTCAAATCGTCCGCCGAACAACCATTTGCCAAAGCTGCTGCTGCTGCCGCCACAGTTGTTGTTGCTGCTGCTGCTTTTTCGCTATGCTTCCGTGCATTTTGTTGCACTTTGGGGAGAGATGACTGAGCGAGGGTTACTCTTTATGTTGCTGGCTAAGATTGTTTAGCCAGCATTGTTTCATTGAAGGACCTGTTTGTAAATAATAATCAATTAAAATGTGTAAATTTGTATAGTACATACTATCTGATTAATAAAACTATTCTTTTTTAGTTTCTTGTTAATATTGATTGCTTATAATTAATATGTCCACATGTGTCTATAATATTTTTAAATATTACAAAGTTTATTATTTTATATTATAACAAATCTTAGAAGAATTCTAGATTAGAACTTCATGCGTAAAAAATATCATATATCGCATTTAGATCCTTACCTGTTAAATACTTTTCGTACGTCCCCTGTCCCACAGAGCTCACGTTTTTTCTATCCTTTCTAAAATTTTTAAGGAACAAAACGGGGCGGGGGAGGGTAAAGCTCTTTGTTTTGCTTTTGACGACGGCTGCTGCCGCGGCTCGTTGCAACCTGCTTGCATTTGTTGGCTGGTACGTGTTCAATAACAATTGTGTTGCATACTTTAGTGCGATGGGGCAGGCATTAAACTTTAAAGGAGTTGCAACAGTGGCAGGCGGCAAAAGCGAATGCGGCCGCGTCAAACGATATACTGCAAATCAATTACTGCTAAGAAGTTTTCCAGCGCTAATTGCAAGGGGTTTTTCTCTTTGCCGGACTTTGGCAGCCTTTTCTGGGACTTTGTTGACTTTGTGCAGGCAGCCAAAAGCTGAGAATGAAAATAAAATAAGTTGTAGATGAACGGCAAGTCGGCTGTCGGCTGCTTTGTGACTTGGCCCAAATGTTGGGGATTTATCATGAGCGCTTTGTAAGGCTTTTTAGAGACGATTCTGGTACTGGGCCACGACTGCATTGCGCACTTCTTGCTGCAGTCGAAATTAATGTGCTAGCCTTTTAATTACACGACAAATAAGCAAACAGCCGAAAAGTTTTGCGCTGGTTACTCGAACAGAGATGAGAAACTACTTGAACGACGTTCAAGCGTTTAGGGCTGGTTATCGTGTAGTTCTTGAACTGGTTCAACGCTGAACTCGACTAATACTGATCAGCTTCTTAGTTCTAAAATGTTCTCTTATTTTATTTTATTTCGTTTTTTTTATTTATTATTTAATTTTTCTTAATATTATTTTGTGACATTCGTTCTGCAGTATTTATTCTTGGTTGTCTTTTTTATTTTTTATGAATTAGTTTCATTCGTTTTGCTAACTTGCGTAGAAATGCAATTCTGAACGCTTTCGAACAACTTCGTAGCCCTGTTATAAATGCCATTTGTGTGAATGTAGGTGTGCATATGCGTCTGTGTTTGTGGTAATTAATTTGGCTTTGAGTGAGTAGAGTTGATGAAATATCGTGGCATGCTCTTAGGCACAAAACTGTTGACAAATTGGCTAAAAACAGACGTAAGCCGCATTGCGGTTTCATGCTGCCGAAAGTTGTGGAAGACTCAGTTTGTACTTAAGTAAGTATATAACATGGCCAACTGCTTAATCAGCTTTATTTGTATTGATAGCGTTGCATTTTTTCACGGTACTGCAAAGTTAAACAAAGCGTAGCGAGAAAAGAGAAAAACCAGCACAGCGTAAAATGCATTAAAAGCGTGGCAAACAAGCAGACCCAGCTGGACAGACGGCCCGAAAGGGCCGCCCGCTTTAACCGGCACCCTATGAAGGATTTAACTCCCGTACTCTTCTCAGGCATTCTGAAGTTATGCATTTTCAAGTGTCTGGCTGGGGTCTGGTCCTGTCTGAAGGAGGGTCCTGCCAGCCAGCCGCCTGCTGTTTACAGAGCTACTTAATCGAAGTGCTGCCAATGCCGCCAACAGGAGCGCCGTGCATCCTACAACTTGTCCTGCAGCGCGTCCCGTTCACATTAAATGCAAAAATGTTTTTGCACGCCACACTCAACCCTGCATTTATTTTATTTAATTTTTTTCTTGCGTTAGCCCTCAATTTTTTTGCTCGCATTCTGTTTGCTTTTCGTTTTCATTAATGGTCTTAACATAAAAATACAATTTGCTGACGTTTAACTGGCTTGGCGGCTGTTAATAAATTGTTGAGCGCTGTTTGATTTAATTTTTTCCTTGCATTGACTCTTTGGGACGGCAGATGGAACTGTGCCCGGGTGTGGCGCAACACGGAATAAGATATTAGACAAGAGTGCTGAAATAGCTGCGAATGTGGCCCAATCGATATTTTCCACTGAATGAGAACTTTAATTAAACCGAAATGGAGCTGCCATTTATTGGCTTGTATATTGGGTTTTTTGAGTGTTATTAAAGTGTTAAAGAGTTGAAGGCTCGAAGGCTTTCATCTTTTATATTATTATTTTTCAAATATTAGTTACACAATGGTCCTCACTTCCTCACTATCTGTCACTTTGTGACCATTAACTGCACTCAAATAAGTTTAATTAGCAGAATAAACTGCCAAATGCTGATATTTATTCGATTAACTGTAGAATTAATGCAAAGTGTCAACTCGTCTCTTTGATGTTTGTTCGCATGTCGCGTTGACAACTGCAATTCAAGTGCTCTTCTCCATTCCCCGGTCGACCCGTGCTTGATCTCACCAGCTGCTGCTGCAGCAATAAACCAAAACAGCTGCTGAAATTGGCCAAGAGCACAGCCCAAAACACTCCGCACAATTCAACGCCCTTTGCAGCCGCTGCTTTTCATTTAATTGCGGTTGACTTTTGGGGCTTTGACAGACAGACAGGCAGACAGACAGATAGACAGAGGGGCAGAGAATTACATTGGGGGAAACTGGCAAGCGGCTACTGGCCCACACCCACTTGGCAACAAAATGCCAATCATCAATCAAGGTGATTTGTTTCAATGCCCCAGCCACAGATTTCACGCTGTTGTGACTGCAGATGGACATGGAGTCCTGGCAGCAGCAATCGATGAGCTGGAGTCGGAGGCGAGCTCCCGGTTTCCTGTTGCTCCACATTACTTGCCACATGTGGCCAATCACTTGCATACACTTCAATTGGTGCGGTTGCAGGCCGCCCCCTGCTGCTTTCCCTCTTCCAGCAGCAGCAACAGCAGCAGCAGCTACAGAAGCAGCTGCGACTGTTGTTGTTCATCAATGAATTCAATCACGAAAATGTTGGTGATCCCCCTCAGTGGCCACAATGCTCGTTGCTCCAATCCTCAATGCCGTCATTCGTTGCATATTCATGAGTGCTGCCGCCTGTTTGAGTTACTGACGTGGCTTTGATTTAATTGCCTTGATTTGGTCTATAATTTATTTTAGGCCATGTCTCCCAACAACGGAGTATGCGCAAATACAAAATTTCCCGCCGCAATAGTTATGTTTTCTTCTTCTTGTTTTTTAGCTTTTATTTTTGTCTTTGTCTCGCATTTTGTCCCAGAAAATATTTCGTATAATTTACCCAAGACCGCGTCACGTTGAAGTTGTCGCTGGGATTTGTTTTATGTTGCGCTGTTATTGCCCAAAGCATCGGGGAGCTTATGACCGCGAGTCGGCTCATCAAGGTTCTGCTAATTTCCTGGCATTATGGAACATATGTGAGATATGGAAATAAGTTCGACAAGCATAGGTATATTAAAAAATATGATAAAATTATATTTGGAATAAAGTAAATATTAATAAAATAATAATAATAAATAGCAAAACCGATTCCTAAATGTTAGTCCCAGCTGCTGTAGCGTTATGAAAAAAGCGGTATGTTGGAAACACAAAATATGAGATAATAATAAGTTGGTTTATTTCAGCCTTTCAACAAAATTTCAACACTCATACATTTTATATTAATAATATTAATTTTAATATCTGTTTATTTATTGGATATTAGTTAAATAGCTTTTTCTCTCAAGTTCTCTGTCTTCCAAACAGGGTATATTCGATTTTAACTATTTTTCTTCATCTCTTTTCGTACTGCGTATACAAAATTGCAGAAATATTTCATTTTTGCCGCGGCGCTGTTCGGCGTTCCCCACGGTCTCCTCCATCTGCCGCCTGCCTGTAAACCGCAGCTACACATTTTTAACGCTTTAAAAAGTTTTTTTTGCGCACTTTTGTCGCCATTTTGTGCACGCCTTCGAAAGGACAAGTCGCAGGCGCGAGTCCCAGGGCTTCAGCTCTCCTTTGCCCGGCTGCTACTGCTTCATGCCGGCATTGCTCACGCTCGTAGTCAACATTTTTTTTTTTTTATAAATTCCAAAGAGGTGTGCGCATAAATTTTTGTCGCCTGTGCCCTGCAGCAAACACTTATGCAAAGGGGGTGCTAGAATATCCTTCAGCTTCATGTTGCTTTAAATATTTGCTTAAAAAGACGAATGATTGGGGGACACCAAATGGTCTAGGACTAAACTCATTTTAAAGCCAGACTGATTGTAATTTCATTTGGACTCCGGCATCGCCTGCCTCCCTAGCAGCGTATCCGCCTCCAGGCGCTGCTCGTTGGTGCCCATTACCGATTTTGGTTATTTCATTTTCCAGGCGACTTCAAATGTCATTTCCTTTAGCTGCCTGCCGCCCTGTGATTTGTGACCTGAGTAATCGTAATCGCGCTTTATCTATTAGTTACATTGCCGCCTTCATTTTGCTACTTCTTCTGCTTCATCTTCCACCCCTTAATCCAGCCGTATTCTGCTCGGCGCCTTTAATGAAATTTACTTGGGTTGCCTTTCTATTTACTTTGTGGCACAAAATTAATAAAGGCGAGGTGCACAGTAGCGGCAAAGGCAAAGCCAAGTGGAAACTTAATCCCCAAGGAAATTATGTGAAAAATGTGCGTGGGTTGCCCACCCACATCTCCCAGCATCTCATCATGTTGCCGGGCAATTGCGGGCTATTCGATGGTTGGGTGGGTGGGTTAGCTTCGGCCTTTCCCCGTTGAAGTTGTTAAACGGCGCATAGCTGTAAATATTTTGAGCACAAACGTGCAGCTTATGTCCCAAAAACCAAAAAACAACAAATATTCAGCAGCGAGACCCCTTCTTATTGTTGTTGTTGTTGTACTTTGAGGTAGTCCGGTTTTATTTATTTTTTATTTGTTTTTTTTAAAGGAGGCCCCATACTACGCAATTATTATTAAGTGTTGGCTAGTCAGTGGCGGCGAAAAAGGAAATAGTTGGGTGATGTGGTTTTGAAAAATGTAAGAAACAGGAGAAATTTTCACCGAAAGGTGAATTCATGAAATCACTTTATTTTATCATATTATTAAAAAAATCATTCAAATTTAACTAATTTAAGCAATCTAAACATACTTATATATTTATATTAAGTTGCACAAGAGGAGTTGTTTCTTATTTTGATATTTTTAATTGCATGTATTTCTTAACATTATATGCTGTAAGATAGATCATACGTGAGAATATTCCACAAAATGTCTCTAGCATAATGTGACCTTATTTGCCTGAGTTATGCAGGTTTTATCTGTTGTTATAAGCTTTAAATGACTCTAGCTCGGCCAAATGCAGTTAAATTTCGGTAAGATACACTTTTTTCGATTAGTAAAAGTCTGTAGATTCGATCTCCATTTAAAGTTTTTGATTTTGGAATTTTCGCGATTTTCACCAAAAAATGTGATGTAACCCCTTTGATTTTTTCAAAATTGGTCAACAATTATAATGGGGATTTTTGAATGCCAATCGATAGTCCCGATTGGTACCAGTCTGGAAAGGTATATCATTCGAAGATATGACCTTATTTGCCTGAGTTATGCAGGTTTTATCTGTTGTTATTAGCTTTAAATGACTCTATCTTTGTTAAATAAAGTCCAATCTCGGAAAGATACACATATTTCGACTAGTATAAATCTATAGATTCGAT
This sequence comes from Drosophila colorata, assembly GCA_035041545.1. Lineage (NCBI taxonomy): Eukaryota > Metazoa > Arthropoda > Insecta > Diptera > Drosophilidae > Drosophila > Drosophila colorata. Next base: position 15,133,159 of record JAWNLD010000564.1, on the reverse strand, counting down.
CCCCATTCATTGATTGGACTTTTGACCTTATTTGCCTGAGTTAAGCAGGTTTTACCTGTTTTAATATGCTTTAAATTACGATATATTGGCTAAATTAAGTCCGATCTCGGAAAGATACACTTCTTTCAATTAGTAAAAGACTATAGTTTTGATCCCTATTCAAAGTTTTTGATTTTGGAATTTTCGCGATTTTGGCAAAAAAATGTGATAAAATTTAAAATGGGGATTTTTGAATGCTAATCGATAGTCCCGATCCGTACGAGTCTGGAAATATGGAAATGGTATATCATTCGAAGATGTGACCTTATTTACCTGTTGTAATAAGCTTTAAATGACTCTAGCTTGGTTAGATACGGTCCAAATTCGGAAAGATTTTAATGTTTAAATCTGTATTTTCAATCCCCATTAACAATTTTTTGTTGGCCTTATTACCTGAGTTATGTCGCACATAACCACAGCGTCCAGGTAATAGTGATTTAGCATTTTTTGAGGACAACGAGTTTTTTCTGCAATTTTAAAAAGGTTGCCGAGAATCCAGTTAAATTAACATGAGTCCCTTTGTTCTTTGCTGATGGGGCGAAAAGGGGTCGCTTAACTTTAAGCTTTCCCCACGCCGCTGTGTATGGGTTATGCGTGGGGCACTTAATACTTGCAAGTTACATAATGTAGAGAAATTGCCGTTAATTTGCACATGCCCAGCAGCGTTACGTTGTGGACAGTCCAGTTCGCCTTTGAGCTGGTCGCGTAATAAGGACAATTGTCTTTTGCCTTTATGGGCACACTGACCAAAGTGTCAATTACAGGCATCGAAGGGTCCAAACACCAAACAAACAAACAAATGAACAGATGCCGTTTGAGGACGTGGGGGAGCACAGCAGGACTTGACGTTGAAAATTCCCAGAAGCCGGGTAACCTGATTGCAGCTGGCTGGCTGTCGCATAATACTAATGTAATTGTCAGCTCATTGTTTGTTACAAGGATAATATCGTAATTAGCCCGAGCATGGGCAGTTAATTAGTTGCATAAGCCCAAAACAGGCAGAAATGCATGTAAAGTACTAATGACATTGGCTGAAAATAAACATCTTAATATTGGAGTAATATTGGGGAAACGAAACGCTGCTAAAGTTTAAGTTAAAATATTTGTAAAAATTGAAATTGAATACGAAATTTTAAATAATAAAATACAATTAAAGAGACTTAAAATGATAAAATGTCGTTTATTAAGAGGCTTTAATTAAACTTAATATGAATTTTCAGCTAATGTCATTAGAGACTTAAGAAATTCACAAGCTGCTGGGTTTAATTCCTCTCTATTGAAGCCAAATTAAAGTGTTCTGGTGACTGGCTGTAAATTTGTGAGCTCGAATTGAAAAGCAATGATTGGCAAACTAAGATACATAATGGAAACTTAAACAACAATGTTTACACATCTTGAATAAATACACACGCATATAACCATTAATACACCGCAGGGCTACTAATCTTGGAGTGGACAGGTTTCAGTGTTCAGTCGCTCAGGGCTCGGATTGTTGTTGCTGCCATTCACCTGTTCGCATCAATGCGACCTTTATTTAATTTTAATTACATGCATTTAAATTGTATATTACCAGAGGCCAATGCCACTGTGGGCCAAACTCAAATCAGGCGTATGATAAATTGATTGAAAATGTACACAACAGCAGAACACAAGCCAATGCTTATGTGCACACGTATGTATATATGTATTTCTTAATAAGTAATCAATTACATATACATATATGCAAGTCTGCAGGTAGCGCGTGTCTGGCTTTTATTTGCAGTGATGCAAAATTTTAATAAATTGTTATGCTTAAATTGAATTTAATTTAATTATTTGCCTACCTCAAAGTTTTCATCTTGATTTTAACACTTTGAAATGTCAGTAACAGTATTGTCTACCATTATTTATAGTTGCTTGCCTTTGATTACATAACAAATAATTCAATATTAACGTACTCTCTTTTAATTTATAAATTAAGCAATCACATTAGGCAGTTTACTTGTTATTGCATTTACTTATCATTTTGAATGTTGTTGATGTACAGGTATTTATGAATTGAGTATATATTTTAATTGCCTAATTTATTCAACAACTCAATAAAAAACGGACTATAAAGTATCAAATTACAAATAAGTCATTCTCAACTTATTACTATACTATATTTGTTTATATGTAGTATATTATGTAATCATTAATTAAATATAAAGTTGATAAAAGGCTAAATAATGCCTGTTCCGATTCAGTGATGCGGTGCGATGCGATGTTGTTTCGATTTTATTCCTTCAGCAAATAAGGATTACTTAGTGCTCGGTTTAAAGTTAAAAAAGTTAAAAAGTCTGTAGTCCTTCTCTGAAATATTATTATTAAAAGAAGGATATTTAAGTAATCGCTAAAAGTAATGCTTACTGCTGGTCGATACAATTTGTACTGAAATTTTCTTCACATTTATTGTCAGGGGCATGAGCTAATTAAAATAAAAATGATTTATTTGCCAACTCCTTTGTTGAATTAAAATGAAAATGTTTTTTCTGCTAGAATTCAACTCAACGGCATTTTTTCTTAAGCTTCTTATGTGTCAATTAATGCACTTTACTTTTTTACTACTTACATCTGCAAATTATTACTTTTTTATGATAGTGAAAAGCATTAAAGTGCTCTCGAAATATACCCTGTTTAAATGAGAATATGTAGTTAAGAAGGGTATGATAAAGCAGAAAGAGGCGTTTCATTTGCTGTAAAGTGCATGTATATTTAATTTTTTTGTTTTTTATTTTTTTCTCTCTGTCTCTTTTACTATTTAAAATTTAAGTTCTTGAACGGGTGCCCTTGGATGTTGTGTACAAGGTGATATGATAGAAAGGATATGTACAGGTCACGAACTCGCGACTGCAGCATTCTTTCTTGCTTGTTGCGTTGTTTTCAAAAACCAAAACCAGCCGCAGAGCAACAACCGCTGAAACATTTTAAAGACATGACAGCAAAAACAGCAAGAACAACAAAAACAACAATAGCTTTAACAAAAAACAGCAACAAGAATAACGACGGATTAACTCTCAAACCTGTAACTGAATGACCGCACACAGACACGCTGATAAAGAGAGGAAGTGAGAGGGATGGATTAAGCCAGCCACATGTCAGAGACATTATGGAATCATGAACTTACTGGCGTTGTGTTGTGGCGTGTGTATGTGTGTGTACCTGTAGTCCATTTTGGCTATAGCTGTGGCTGCGACAACGATTTGTGGTCCAGTACAACACACGAGGGCACACACACACACACACACATAAATATCTACAGTTACCAATACGGTTGCCCATTTCAATCATCAATCAAAGTGTTTTGTTACGACTTTCATACGTCATGTTTTGCTCGAAAATCCTCCCATGCCATACTGTTGTCTGTTCCGTTGTCTGTGTGTGTGTGTGTGTGTGTGTGCCTGTGTAGGTGTGACTGTGACACAAGTCGACATTTATGGTGTCGACAACGACAGCATCGGGAACGTGAAGGATTCCATCATCAGGCGCTACAACAACAGCAGCTGCCTGACAATCAATCACATGCCTCAATACAATTCTCAATGCCGTCATTTTCAATTTCATTTCATGCTACTCTCATTTTGCTAAATATTTATGAGAACGTAAACAGACGACCGAAATTTCAGCCCAACTCTCAGCCCTTCGCCTATTTGTATCTGTAATGAGGCGTAATTAAAAAACATTAAATTTGTCGACAAATTTTTGAGTGTGAGTGGTTGTGTGTGCGTGTGTGTGGGTGTGCTTCGAATCAATCAAGCGTCCATTTATCGGCTTTATTGTGAGCCATTTAACGAACTTAAACAACAAACTTAAGTTTCAATTTGAAGGCTTATGGTGAGGCTGTTTGTTCAGTTTGTTCCCAGTTTGTTGTTACTGATTGTTGCTTAAACTTTTCCCAGCTCACTTGTTTAGGGGATCAGGCCTTATTGTAAAAAAGCTTTTGTGCGCTTTTTGATTTATAGATATTGGATCACATAGAGCGCCCACGCCAACAAAAACTGTCATCCTACCCTTTCTGTCAAATTATCCATTGTGGGTAGTTTAACTATTATGAGCAGTTTGTTGCTGACATTTGTTCTGATTTAATAGTTAACTTGCGGGTGGAAGGGGAATTAAAAATGTTCCAATGATCTTTGAAGATTTGAGATCTAAAAAATTGGATTCGTGTTAGTAATAAAGTATGTTTTTTTTTATAATTTTCTTTTCTACTCGTCACTTTGCGACATTTTAATTAAACTTTATAACAATATAATTATTCCTACATTATATTATTATTTACATTTCTTTTGATGATTGGCTTTTAAGAGTTTATCGAAAATAAACAGTAGAAGCTTTAAATTAATATTTCGAAACAAGACTAAGATATACTTACCTTACATATTTGCTATGCCGACAGTCAAGTGGAGAATTCGCAATTACGCATTACAGGGCATTTAAACAGCAGAACTTCTCTCTTCTATGGCTTAGTCCTTGCTTTGTGTTGTGCGCCTTTGTTGCATACTTTTAGGCGCGTCTGGACTTGTTTACAGTCAAACGCGCTGACCAGCAGCAGCAGCAGCCTGCAAAGGGAACAGGGGGCGGAGGGGGGCGTGGCAAGCCAAAGCAGCCGCACAATTTGCTCGCCGTTTTTGTATCTTTGCAGAGTCTGTTGCTGTTTGCCTGTTTGCGCCGCTGTTTCAGTGTTTTGTGTTGGGGAAAAACTTTGTGCACTGATTGCAAACTTGTTTCAATTGTTTCGTAACCGACTGAGGAGCGATACAGGGGGCGAGGCCCTAGAGCCGCATTCGCCATGAAAGTCAAGGCAAAGCGTGTGCACAAATGGCCAAAGCTGAGGCTGAGCGGCAGAAGCCATTCACTTGCATATTTCTGTGGCTTAGTTTCCGCTTGCAAACCAAACGAACAGCATAAAAACCTATTGAAAATTTGCATACGAAAATGAAATTCAAATGGGTTTCGTTTTCCGCACGTTCCACGCTCGCTCTCTGTCTATCGCGCTCTGCCTCTCCCTTTATCGTTCACTCTCTTTCTGTCAGTCTCCTGTCCAAGCTGCACAGGCAATCAGTGAAGTTGGCAACCCTGGGTAAACTTTCGTTTTTTTTTTTTGCTCTCAGCTGCAACCAACCCAACTTTAATACACTTTTAACTATACATATTTATAGCTGACATAACAACAAATATCAGCGAGTTCTGCCTTTCCAATGAGTGGGCACTTTTAATCTCAAACGTTTTGATTTGTTGGCCGCAACGGCGCTTGGCCCACCTCAAAAGCCTGCCAATGAGAATTTTCATTGAGCACCTAGCAACTTTGTAATGCAAATATATTTTGGCTCCCTTTTTGGATCAGACTCTTTCTGTCTGCCTGTCGGTCGGTCTGTCTGTCTGTCTTTGTTTCTGTCTTTCATTGATTGCTGCTATCACTTCTTGACTTTTACCCGGTTTCCAGCCTCTATTGCGTCCAATAAAATGCAAATTGTTTTCCGCGCAAGCAAAAAGGTTTTAATGAAGCCAGCAGCTAGAGATGTGTCCGTAACAAACTAGGTGAAATCTATTCAATGTATGGAAACCAATATTACTATATTTACGGCTATATTAAATGTATTGTTCTGATTCAGATATTATTTTCGTTATGCAGTTTTTATATATTAATTCATATTCATACAAATTTTGAATCTGTAGCTCCCTAAGGACATTAAACTGAAAGTAAGCTTTGATTTTTACTAAAGTTTGTTTTTATAACCAATATTTGAACTTCCCTTCATGTCCCTCACGATTATATATTTCTCACGCTTCTTTCTCCAATTGCAATCATCGTTTCTATTAACGCATTCATTTAATGGCGAGCTGTTGAATTTTTATAGCTTTTAATTGCCTTAAGCAACCCAATCAGCTCTTCGGTCTTCGGTCTCCGCTCTCTCTGATTTCAGATCGTCAGCACAATAGTTTTGAATTCCACTTTGTGCTGACTGCTGACCCACTTATTGGTCACTTCTGGCAATGTTTCCGCTAGCCTTGCAGCCACTTGACTAAACAGCACTCAAATTTGATTTTGATTTATGCTGCCCACAAACACGAAACCCTCGAACTCGAACCCGAGCCAGGCCCCGGGTTGCACTCGCCCCGACTCGCAGCCATTCACAAGGATTGCATCTCATAACTTTGGCATCTATCGGCTGCTTTCGTATTTACATGCTGCTTACACGCGCATTGGCGTGTAACGGAAATTGAGTAGCATTGAGCACTCATGAAAGGGTTGGCCAAATGGACCAGGACCCCTCTTCTCTGCACCGCTCTTCGCTCTTGGGCTGTCCTGTTCTGCTCGGTTCCGGTCTAACAATTGAAAGCTTATAGGGCAACGATTTTGGTATTTTCTTTTTGTTTTGTGCAGCTATTGCCAAGGCAGCTTTAGACACCCTCAGCTCCAGTCCCACCCCCGCATCCGAACATACTCTCAATAGAAAAACACAATTTTCGCAATCTTTGCTTATCTTTTCATCTCTTTGGTTGCATGCACGTTGTTATTGTTGTAATTGCTATAGAAAGCCAAAGCAGCTTTGAGGAGTTGCACTGGGAAAGGAGGTCTTGGTTTTGTTTGTCGGCATCGCCGGTAATATCAAGCTGTGCTGTACCTAGGGCTGTTTGGAAAATTACTCTGCGAGTAATAAGAAAAGTATAACACTCCAGTTAATTGTTGCTACGCTTGTCGTTATACTACAAATAATCTCAAGCTTCTTATCCTTGTGCGATGATCTACTAGAAATGTTGATTACGATTCGTACTAAATAGTTTTTGATCAGTTCTTTATATATGTAAATAAATCTAAATTAGTTGTTAAATTAATTTTTTATTATTTTCATGTAACGATTTTAATATTTATATATACCATTTGAAAATACTCAATACTTAAACACGTTACTTTATGATCTTCTTCATTCAATTTATTAACTTATTTTTAATATTTTTTTTATTATTTTCTCATATTTTCATTTTATGATTTTGTTCGTTATTCAATAGTTTTTGTTACTTAAAGTTATTTCGTATCTGATGATCCAGATTCTCATATACCTCTCGTTTAAAAAATCCATCCTACCTTTGAATAATTCATTGTTTCTTAACTTTTTCAGCTCACCTCTTACACTTCGCCGCCTTTTTTGTTGTATATTGCTAGACTACGTTTTATTGTTGTCATAATGTGGTAGCTTGTTGCAGTTTTCCTTCACCTCAGCGACTGCGCCCCTCCTTCCAGCCATCAAGCACCGTGCAAGCCCCCTCCTGTTTTTATCTCTTAATGCCTAGGCCCAGGTACAACCCATTTTACACCCACGGCCAGGCTCCCTCCTCTTCTCTCGACATTTAGTCAGAGTTTACTATACGTTTTTTATGCGACTCCCCACCGCCACACACTTTCGCCATGTTGGTATTTTTCCGCTTTGTTTTCATTTTATGCAGCACAAAGGTGCATTTTACTTACCTGCCTGCATACAGTGTTATTGTTGCTTCGTTTGCTGCTTTCTCTACTTGTTAGTTTTATGCGTCAAAAAAAGGATATTAAATTTAAGCTCGATATACTTCCATATTATAGTGGGATGTACTTTATACTAAACTGCCCCCACCGCCCGCTACCACAATGTGTTATGTTAATGCGATGCTTGTGAAACTTATTGGAAATCAAAGCAATAATACGAAACGTTGGCCCAGCAGGAAAAGTGCTCAGTTGACTAAACTGAAGAAAATGTCGTTCGATTGGACTTTGTTTTACAGTCTTTTAAAACAGATTAAAGATGAATCTTTTTAACCTGAAAATAAAGTTTGAATCGTATAGCTATGAATTTTTTAAAGTGAACTTTCCTCCCTACTCTTAAAGATTAGAAATTATTGATTTCGATTCGAAATTTGCCTAATTTATTCTGAGTGTAGCCGGTGAATGGGCCAGTCATGAATATGCACTCAAGCGTCGTCAAATCCAGACTGATTGCAACGCATTACGTTTCACATTTTTGGCACTCGATCTTTCCGCACAGTACGCCCTGCCCCTCGCCCACCCAGTGGCTATCCAGCAGACAAATCGCTTTGATTGATGCCCCTGGTTCAGTGCATTTGAGCTG